>JAYDZE010065072.1:0-25482 GCA_034509125.1 Monilaria moniliformis | reverse complement strand
GCCACGAGCTCGCTTAGCGTGGACAGCAATATCTCTTCCTCCCTAGTCGACCAACTGCGCCGCGATCTCTCACACTTCTTTGCCCGCCTATGTCCTAGGTCGGTGCTCCCTGGCCGAAGCACAATAGATGAAAGCCATTCAGTTGCCCAACTCAGACACATTAATTACCACAAATATGCATCCATACCTTCAGTCCCAGGACTTAAATCAACACTACATTGTGACCCTCTAAAATCCGCCATAGACCACACTGTCAAACAAGCGAGTTTGCATAAGCATGACTAAGTACATACGCGTACTCAACTTATGACATCATTTCGTAAAAATTAAAAATTCACACAGAAAAAGGGCCACCGCTACAATGTGGGAATCATAGACAATCACATATATGCAATGGATACACAATTGTCGATTGTAAAACCTCAACGTCATTCGAAATCCATCATCAAAGAATCGCGCAGTTCACACAGAAAAATAATTCGTCCCCCCCAACCAGCATACGATTAACACTACTGCAAACATAAGCTTTGTAGAGTATGTAATCGGGGCTGAAACATAGAGATGTAAATTCGCAGAGCATGCACAGAGAATAGGTCGAGTTCGTCTGTTAGAGAAATTACCAATTCGAGATGTGAGTGCAAAGGTTCCCGAACCTGAGGTTTGAGTGGAAATGTCCTCGTCCACGGCGGCGGATGTGTCCTGCGTTCGCGAACCCGAGCTTTGAGTGGAAATGTCCTCGTCCAAACCCTAGCTTACGGCGGATGCATCTACACTTCGCGGTCTCCACCTACCTTCCCGAATGAATTCCAGAGGCATGAGTAGAAGCTAAATGAGGGGCATATCCGGTATTTCCAAGTTAATAGAAGGGTACGAAGGACAATTCACATCTTTTATCCGACATGAAGGCTGGACTACCAAACGAAGGACACCAAATGTGTACTCTTAGTCCCATCAACCAAACGGCAGCGCATGAGAAGCAATCTTCACCAAACTTGATACTTTATCTTGCTCCCTATCCCATCCTTCTATATCCTATCTTATGTACCAAAAGGGCCCTTAACGTGTTGCACCGATAAGTTATCTTAGGGGCATACCACGATACTACAACTCCCTCAAACTTATTTAAATAATGAAACGCCCATATACCAAGACGGGCCCGAGACATTTAAACACGGGCCTCATTTTTGGCAAACTAGTGTACGTAACACACAACATATACTACTTATCATTATCATGATATATCCTTCCTACCAAACGCCCTAAAAAAATAAACTACAGATATGGAACATAGAACTAGCTTTCAGCTCTCACACAATCCACGCGATATGATTCGAGGAGATAGAAAAGATCGGAGCAGAGTTCAGATTTGAAGAGTTGAATCAGCAAACTGAAGAAATTGAAGTCGAAAACGGGGAAGAGATTGAGGAAAGCGCGATCAATATGCTGTTGCGCCTCCCCACGGTCATCGTACCGGACTCCTCACGCGATTTTCAGCTGGTATGGACCTGATTTAGATGCTTTTCAATGTTAGTGTTTACGAGCTTTAGTTTTTTTCTTTTTCTTTTTGGAGTGTCGAAACTTGAAAAGATAAATAATATCGTTGATCTATATTATGTACGTGAGACTGTTTTGCTTGAGTGTGGTTTCAATCGAGTGAGATATGACGATCTATTTTGTGTTTAAATGTGTTTGTTGTGTTTTGGATTGATGAAGGGGTGTGTGGAAGGGATTGTGAGATGAGATATGGAAATTTATGTTTAAGTTCTTCATAATTGTTCTATGATCTGATTTTACAGAAATACCATGATATTCAGCTGATATTTGAATTATTATTTTTTTCTAGATAATTAATGTTTCTGTTGAGAGCTTCATTCTGCTTTAGAATTTCGCTTGACAGATGATGAAAATATGAAGCTATTTTGCTGTTTGTAACAAGAACATGCAATCTGATCTTATAATATTCAGGTATGAGTGTTAGGATAGATGTTTAATCTGGAAACTTATTTTTCATGTAAAATTTGATTGACCTAGACTTCAAAGTTGATTTTGAGGTGGCTTAGATCTGGTTCTATGCTCTTAGAAGATTCTCATGAGATATATTTGCTGGCCTCAATCAGTATCATTTGATTTTAGTTAATTGGACTTTTCCATTGATTTTTTTTAATCTTGCAAGCCGGTTTTCCTTCAGTATCAACTTCAAGCAGTGCTGAGCTCACTTTGACTGATTAAGAGATTGCACCAAGCTTGTCCATAATTTTAAATACCACTATTTATGGCAGTAGCTTGTCTATGATCTGAAAGGTATTTTAATTGAATTCCTTCTAACTCATATTAATATTTAACATGAATAGGTATGGACAGAGGTTGCCAAGTTGTTGGATGGGAGATCTCTAGTGATGCTTGCTGTAACTTGCAAATGGTTTCATCGCATTATGATGGAGGACAGTGTGTGGATATAGCATGCTTGTGTGACCATCAAGTTCCTGACCCTGGAAACGTCCCGTTCAAATGGATTTAACTCTATACCACAGCTTTGGTATTTTCAGTTCCTTACATTTTGTACAATTGTGGAAGTAGAGAATTTCTTTCTACTGATTTATAGAGTTCACCTTTGCAGATGGAAGTCACACGTACATTTTTAGTCAGCAGGAGAAGCATATTGGTAATGCATTTCTTTGTACATTTTCCTGTTTTCTCTTTTGATTTTGTCAACAGTGAAACGTTTAAAGAATGTTGATGGCTGTTAGTGTCACGACCTGAAAAAAAAAATGTAATAAAAAATATATCCTGCTTTTGAGGACAATAAACAGTCTTATGTCAAAATTCATTTTACATTTGTCCGGTACAGATTGGATGCGAATTGGAGCATTCTTGTTTGACTCACCCGACGCTCTCCTGACTGAGAGTTCAATAGAAAGCATAAAAACTTCCAAAGAGGAGACGAGGGAAAAGTTGGTGCAGAAAGAAAGCTACTGTTTGTTAAATAATATTAAAACTGGAATCTGGATTGCTGGTAATTCAATCAAACTTTACCCTTCCTTTCTCTAATTACATTGATCAATCATGTATGTAATATGAGTATCCTAACTGCCTTCTATTCAACTGCTTTTCTGTTGGAAGACTTGCAGCTTGTCCGATCCCATGTCCTGTTTGTGACCTTGATACATGTGATGGTGAGTCAAAAACTTTCGACAACAACTTTTATCAGTTTGCAATCCTAACTGCCTTAATATGGTTTGATTCAAGACCACATGCCAAAATCTTTGGTCAGCTTCATTATCACATTCGGTTTATAGATATCCAGAAATATGAGAAACAAGCAAAATCATGCTCATTATCTCTTTTGACATGCTCAATTATAAAAAAGATCGGTCCCTAAACTGGACAAGTATTCGATCATTTGATGCAGGAACAATGCAGATATTGGACGCGAGGCATATTGAAGAGTGAGGAATATCATAGTGGGAGCTGGGACTAGTATCTTTTAGGATCCCATAACATCAACAAGCAGGCTGATGGGGCTTCTGGTGGGATTTTCGACATCAAACATTTCAATGATGAATCAACCTCTGGTATGTAAATATGTATCATATCATCATTTTTTTTTTTTGAGAATTTATTTATCCAATTCCGTATCTTCATAAACTCTCAAATACTACATTCTGCTTCGTCTTTTTGTATCTACTACTACAATAATCTTTATGTTAGCCTGTGTCACTCTGAATAAAATTCCAGATATCTTTGATCTCAAGTCATGGGTGGGAAAACGAAATGAGTGGCAACCAAAAGCTATGATAACTCTTCACGCGGTTGCAGTAAACACTAATTTGCAAGATAATGAAGGTACTATTTCCATTTTTGACTCTCTGAAATAGAGACAGTACTGCATCATTCTCCTCTTGGAATTTGAAACATAAACCTTGTTCTTGGCAAACAGACTGATTAAGTTGCCACAGCTCAACATATATAGTGATAAGAATATTATTTCCGATAAATGTGAATCGGGTCTTCAGATCAAATACCATGCAATGAGGACCGGGAAAGGCGGTGAAGTCGTATCAATTCGTATATCTCGGCAGTTTGTCACGCCCCGCTAAGTCCGATGCAAGAATGGATGAAGAGGTAGGAGTTCACGGGCATCTAGAACCTTCTACCTCCTTCATGAAGCTGGTCATAAATGTGGAATTCTCTAAACCTTAGGGTTTCTACCTGTACATAGAATAATCTAGAATAGAAGGATCTAGACCCAATTGGATTTGTATAAATAGCTTGATAAGTTCATTTGTACACAAGAGAGAATACTCATTTAGAAATACAAATATTCAAGCATTTCCAAGTTTAAGAGCTTCTCGTAACTCTCTCTACTTTCTTTCTCTAACGTGTTCAAGCCTCCCTAACATTAACCTCTTCACACACGAGTGTTTGAGTGAAGGCTGACTCGATTATTTCGCGAGGGGCGATGAGGGATTGAGTGCCGCACAACCTTGCAAGAGGCAAGTCCATGACAAGTTGCTCTAGTTTTGCCCTTGGCCTATTCATTTTTTGAATATGAGTTTTCGTCTTTAGCTCAAAAATGTCTCAACAAATATAACCAGTTTTTCGGCTATCCTAAAGCAAGCTAGCCCTGTAATTCATTCTTGCACACCAAAATATGACCCTGTAACTATGTTTAGTTTTGATTGAAATATCTATAGCTAGTGTTTAGTTTACTTGCATAATTGCATTTAGTAGTCCAACATTACTTGAAAACACTAGATGATGAGATGCAGTAGTAGGTGACTTATATTTCCCTTTTTTGCTCTCGAGAATTGCCTTTATTTCCAAATAAGACCCAAATCCGCTCATTTGCTTGGGTCAAAACTCAAAACACGATTATCAATCCACCATTCTCTAATAGTCTAATCCCCTGTTCTTGTCAACTCCTTGGCTGCAACTTGAAAGGGTAAAATCAGTATTTTTTGCAAAAGTCAGAATATATATAGGTATACATGGCGAATTTATTTTAAAATAAACCCTAATTTTTTTTAAATTTATTGTTGGAAACTAGAAGTAAAACCCCTTACGGTTCTCAACAAGATAGCATTAGTTCCTTTCAGGCCATGTTTCATTTCTTGATTACGACTTCATTAATCCATGTCACCCATATCAATCTAGCCAATCACCAATTTTATGAGATAATCAATGACATATTAAAAAAAATATAACATAAGCTATCACCAATTTTATATTTCAGTTGAATTTGATCATTTGGTTAGCCCACCAAGCAAGCATCTGACTTTTTTACTTTTTATAGCAAGCTACAATATGTAATTCTCTCTCACATCCTCCCTCCTTAAAACCCCCACTCAAATGACAAATCCAAGTCCTTTGACTAATGGAACTTCTCAAACTCACCCTCTTCTTCACTTTCCTCCTCTCCCACCCGATCCACGCTCAAAAAAACCCTTGCCCAACTCAATACTGTGGAACGAATCCCTTACCTATCCGTTTCCCCTTCATGCTGCAGGGCCAACAGCAACCTGAGAACTGCGGCGGCTACCCCGGCTTCTTCTTCACCTGTTCCAGCGATGAAGGAAGAGGAGTCCCTCTCTTAACCCTCCCATATTCTGGAAACTTGTCAGTCCGTTACATAAACTACGTCATGCAAGAGATCCAGCTCTACGACCCCGACGGCTGCCTCCCGCGCAAGCTCATGGCTCTGAACCTCACCTCCTCGCCCTTCGCGGCCATGTACACGGACGAGTTCATCTTCCTCAGCTGCCCCCGCGCCGCGGTGGCGGGGACGGGCCTCGCCACCGTGGACTGCCTCGGGAACGCCACGTCGGCGGTGGTGGCCACGACGTCGGGGAGCCTCGCGGGGACGATGAGCATGTGCAGGACTATGTTCACGCTGCCGATCCCTGTGTCGTGGGATGACGGCGGCGGCGTCGGCGGCGGTGATTGGCTGTCGTCGGATCTTGGTGGAGATCTTAGGCTGACGTGGAGCTTTCCCGACTGCCAAGGATGTGAGGTGCAGGGTGGAGTTTGCGGGTATGATCGGAACAGCACGATCAGAGAGATTACGTGCTACTCAGATCATGGAAAAGGTAACTAATTAAAGAATTCATCTTGGATTTGATTTTGTTGGAATTGAATCAAAATCAAATGTTGGAATATGGGATCTTAATTGTCTACTAGTCGAGGGAATTAATAAAGATTTTTTTAAAAAAAAATTTGTTAAATAGAAAAATGGGGACTTTAATTAACTTAACCCACAAGAAAATAATGGAGTTTAGGTAAATAATTAAATACACAAATTCATAATTTTATCAAGACCCGTTTCGTGATTTCTTTCTTTTTGAAATCTCGTAGTTGCTAAGTATTTATGAAACTCTTATATATGTGGCTTTCTGTCCTTTTAATGACCCATATGTTTCTAAATTGTTCACGAGAAATTTATCTAATTAATGCAGATTTTAATTTGTCATATCTTGTCTTTTTCTTTAACTCCTCTTGTCAACTTTTGTATTTTTCTAGCTACTTACGTTAAGGTATTTACTAATTAATTCAACCAAAATCTAAGCTACAAAATTTAAAAATAACAATTTATTAACCAACTTTCATTGCCAAGTATATGAACAACACAATTAGTCAAACCTTATGAACCACCCTTTTTTTATATATAAAATCCTGGTAAACAAGAATATATTAATTTACTAATCCCACCCCCTCAACTTTGTATTTTACATTATTTCTTTGTTATTGATTTTTTTTTTCATCTGAGAGTTGTAAAAAACTTTATTAATTAACCCACAGGTCAACGAGGCCTTGAGGTTTTCAAAATCATTGCACTATCAATAGTGATACCAGCCATCATATGCTCCATATGCATTTCATGCTTCACATGCATAGTGGAAAGGCGGGAAGCTCGAAATAGGGCAGCCACGGTGCCGGCCCCAACACCGCAGCCACCGGCTATGGTGGGGCTTGACGAGTCGACCATTGAGTCGTTCAAGAAAGTCGTACTCGGTGAAAGTAAACGCCTTCCGGGGCCTAATGGATTCACATGTCCTATATGTCTAGTTGATTACTGTCCAAAAGACATACTCCGATGCATACCTGAGTGTCAACATTGCTTTCATTCTGAATGTGTTGATGAGTGGTTGAGATTGAATAGCTCATGCCCTCTTTGTCGAAATTCGCCGTCACATTTTTTAGAAGCAGTATGAGATGTTCCTTTAGTGATATCCAAATTGTAAATGCTTTTTGTGCTAATAATGGATATAATAATTAGATTCAGACTTTAGACCTCGTCGTTTCCCAACCCCCCAAAAGAAAAGAACAAATAAGACAGTGGAATTTTCTAAATACGATACACGATAAACACTAATTAGTGTCTATTTCTTCCATTTTAATATGAGGATATTTAGTTTTTACTATTAAATTATGGATTGGCCATAATTCTTAATTTGTACATGACTACAAATTGTTGCACTTATAAATAGCTATTCTATCGTTCATAAATTGATAGAAGTATTATACTAATGAGTCAGCTATATACATATAGAAGTTTGGCACCGTGAAACATGGTTCATATAATTTACTGGAACGAATATTCTATTTAATTTTTTAGAATAGAATAAAGATTTGGAAGGTATGGAAGTCAATTACATGATCAAACAATTAGGAAGATAATTTTTTTAGAAGATATTAAGTTTGAAGCGGGCACGATCCATGCTAATTAACGAAGAACCATTCAAAATCACATCGGCTCATTATTGCATTAGATTAAAAATTATTTAAATCAATATCTCTCGATATTCCCAATTCTAATAAAGCATAACTCGATTGACCACCAATTCTAAACAAGAAGTTGATTAATAAATCTTATGTAACCTGTTTTCAATCTAAATTCTATTGGTTGCATCTTGCGGTACGACGTGGTCGGCGAGATTGTCGGAAACCTTAAAGATGTCGACGGTCGCTGTATTTAAGGTGATGGTTTCGACTTTGCAGCGGAGAAACTTTTAAGTAGGACCGTCAATTTTTGATACGACATGAATACGTATAAAATTAATGGGTTAGTGTCAAGTTTTATAAGGTTCGTGTCACTATCGGGTCGACCGATAATCTGATAAAGACACGATAATTTCGGGTTGGATTCTGGTTGGGTTCGAATTGGATTTGCTTAACCCGTTAATAATTAATATTATTATTTTACTTATTTTTATTTCTGTTTTTAATTATTATTTTTAATTAGGAATAAGTTTTAATTTTTTATTACTTTAGTAGTGTTAGATCGTGTGATTGCAATGTCGTGTCGGGTTCGTGTCGTTAATGTGTTGTTATCGTGTCGCTAACAGATTCGTGTCGTGTTCAAGTTTGAATGTAACAGGTCGGATTAGTGTTCGGATTGAGAGTTTTCTTAATAGGACGAGTTCGGAGTTGACCTTACCGAGTTGGGTCGTTATCAGATCGACCCAATAACGACCCAACCCGCACAATTTGTCAGCCCTACTTTTAATAAGTAATGTGGTGATTGGAAAAGAACTACAAGATTTACCTAATTAAGATGGTTACCTAAAAAGATGCATTGGCCGCCTGCATGACACGGTGGTCGTTCGGCCTATTTTTTTTTAAAAAAAATGGATACTATTTAAATTGTATTTTATATTTTTTTTCAAATTTTTACATGTAAGATTGTAATTTCGCCCGTTCAAACTTATTTCCAAATACAAAAATATAACTTTGTCATTCCAATTTTATATTTCTAGCTCCAACCCTACCTCTAAGCAGGACAGAGATAAAATATAAAAAAAATTCTCACATAAAATAACCAATCAGTAGAAAATGTTATGATGCAGACATCAATCTTCATAATTAGTCTCAATACTCAGAATAAGCCACATTGAGATAGTTGGATTCTTTTATAGGATTGAGATAAAAAAAAATGTAGTTTCATAGGCAAAAACCATTGAATTGGCTAAAATATTCTTAATGATCCCAACAAATAAATTAAATAAAAAACTCCTTATTTCCAATCTCTACTCGCTGCTACGTGATCTCGATTTTGATGTCTTTGTTCCAGTCTCGCTTTCTCATCTGCGTCCATCTTCTCTCTTTCTTTTGTTCCACCAAGTCCCTAAGTTTCATCTTCTCTCTCTTTCTCTCTTCGAATAATAACTACATTAAATATGTAAGAGAGATTAGTAGATTCTATTCAATATGTAAGATAGATTGGTAGATTTTACTGAATAAACAACAAAAAAAAAAAAACAAAACAAAACAAAACAAAATTTGCATCTCTTGAAATCTCTCAAAAAAAAAATTCAAAAAATTTCTATAAAAAATTGGCGATGCTTAATTGAAAGAAGTTTGGATCGATTCTAAGGTATTTTGCCTTTGGACACTTTATAGGTGTTCATATGTGTTATTCCATCCTCCCAAATTCAGACACGGATATTAAGAAATGAATAATTTATAATAAAATAAGAAAGAGAGTGTAACTTTTGTTAATGGTGTATTTGTCCAAAAAGTAAGAGAGAGAAAGATTAATATTAATTAAAAAAATAAGGGAGATAGATAAAGCAAATGAGTCCAATAACATATTATATAAATAATAAATTATGTTGAAGTGTTTGTTATGTATTAATTTCTATTTTAGATAGTGACCTATTGAAATGAGACGTCTAAATAAGATAAAATGACATATTAATTGAAATGAGAATGTGAGAGTATAACTTATTATAGATGGATCAATTGAGTCCAATTTTATGGAAGAATTTTTTGTCACGTAGTATTATTAAATACATAGTTGAGTTTCTTAAATACACAGTTAAAAATACATTGATATCAACATCGTGATTTGTTACTTTTAGGACATAAAAATAAGTTGTTCATGTTACCACATGAAAGAATAACAAACCTAAATAAATTTGGTGTTAGGAGAACATAATTGGTAGGTAGTACATAGTTGTATTTGTAAGAGCACAATTAGCTATATTTGAATATCAACAATATGATTTGTTTATTTTCAATTTAAAAATATATTTTGGCATGTTAAGGATCATAGTAAAGAATCAAAAAACATAATAAATGTGTTTTTAGTAAGACACAGTTGTAAGCACACAATTGTGGTACTAAGAACGCGATTATCTATATATATTTATAAGTTATAACTTATATATTTAATTTAGTTATCAAATTATTTTAAACAAATTTTGTGTACTTATAAATTTATTTATTTATTCTAATGGTTTAAAATTTTGATGTATTTAATTGATTAATTGTTTACTTATTAATAAATACATTAATTTAATAATTTATTATTAATTTACGTGTGTATTTATTCACCTATGAATTGAACATTAACTTCATTTACTTAATTTAGTTATCTACGTATTAAATTATAAATTAATTAGTAAGTAAAATAATTAAATAAATATGCATAATAATAAAAATAAATAAATAAATGCATTCTTAGGATAATACGGTTGGAGATACATAGTTGTGTTCTTAAGGACACAATTAGCTACATTTTTATATTAATATTATGATTTGTTGTTTTTTCGAGTCAAATATAACCACATTAAGGATATAAAAATTTAAACAAATGTACGGCTAGTAAGTAAGACACAATTGGGAATACACATCTACATTTTTAAGAATACAATTAGTTATATATTAATTCATATTAATTAAGACACAATTGGACGTACATAGTTTTGTTCTTAAGTGTACATTTAGGTATAAATTTACTATCTTATACGTATTTAAACACGAGTTATTGACTATTAATGAACTTGAACAAAAAATAACCATTTTAAATGTATTTGAACAAAAAAATAATAATTTGAAAATTGATGTATATTTTGAATATTCAATTAAATTTTTTAATACACAGTTAAGATTAGCAATATAGTTGAGCATAAAAGTACAAAGTAATAAAAAAATCGTTCTTCTACTATTTAAACACGAGTTATCGACTATTAATGAACTTGTTTTAAATACATTTCAACCAAAAAAAAAAAAAAACTTCAAAAATTGATGTGTATTCTAAATACACAATTAAATTTTACAATAAACGGTTAAACATGCTACACAATTGAGTATAACAATACACAATTAAATACGCCTCGATGACAAATCCGCACAAAAATACATATTAATTTTTGATGTTTTTTGTTGAAATTCATTAATAGTCAATTACTCATTCTCAAGAATGCGTTTTTAATTGTGTATCTTGACTGTATATTAGAATAATAAATTTTGTTTAAAGAAATTGAGAATTGTGACAAATGGATTTAAACATGTATTAATCATAATATTAATGGAATCTTAAATAAATATGTATTAATTACAATGACTCAAATATATCCATACTAAGAATGCTTATAGTACATTTGGTCAACATTTAGTTACATATTATGTAGTCTGTCTCGTTTCTTAACTTGATTCAATAGATAATATCTTTACTAATTTAGAGTAACTATAAAAAAATATCAAACTAATAAGTTTTTCAAATCATGCACAGAAACATATCAAACTCCTTAATTTCCTTAAACAAAATTAATTGTTCCTAAATACATAGTCAAGATTACAATTGAGGAAAATTATTCTTGAGAACAAGTAATTGACTCTTAATGAATTTGAACAAGAAAATAATCATTTTAAATGTATTTTTACAAAAAAATACTTAAAACATGATGTATATTTCGAACACACGGTTAAATTTTACAATAAACAATTAAGCTTAGCAACACAATTGATTATAAGAGTACATAGTTGATAAAATTAAAGATTCAATTAATTACTATTAATTAACTAATTAGTTCATGAAATCAAAGCAATCAAAATTATATAAGGTTGTTCCTAGAGTTGATCTTACAACTTACGGTTCCCATTCTAGCATTTTACCATAATATATAATCACAGAAAGATATTCTTGAACTCTTGATTTTCTTGTTATCTGCAATCTCTGACAACTTATGTCCGATAATCCGTTTCCCTTTCAGTTCGTTACATAAACTACCTCATGCAAGAAATCCAGCTCTACGACTCCCACGCCTGCTCATCACTCTGAACCTCACCTCCTCTCTCCCTTCGCGCCCATCTTCCTCAGTTGCCACCGTCGACTGCCTCGGGAACTCCACGACGGTGGTGGTCGCCTTGCAGGACTATGTACAAGCTGCCCGCGCCGCCGATGGCCGAGGATGTGAGGCGCAGGGTGGAGTTTGTGGGTATGATCGGAACACCACGATTACGTGCTACTTTGATCATGGAAAAGGTAATCAACTTCCAAAATCATTGCACACTTCACATGGCATCTCGGAATAGGCCATCCACCAATGTTTTAAAAACCGGACCGGTGAGCGAACCGGCGAAGCTATCTGATCGATCTGATTTCCACCGGAGTGATTACGTGGCTAGGAATTTAAATGGACTCGGGAGATTTACGTGGTTCGATCGGGTTGATCTACGTCCACGGCTCAATATGCGATTGGATTTGTATTGATTTGCTTAGGAATCTTACAAGCGTAAAAGTATCCGTCCCCTATTCAGCTAATCTACCTTCTATTTATACTATTACATTGGCCCATTAGGGTTTACATGGCGGTTATGGCGATCTTGGGGCAGTTACCGACGTGGGGGCCGGTTGTTGGAGTCGTGGGCGGTTGTTGAGGTCGTGGCCGAGAAAAGCGGAGTAACTTCCGTAGTGGGTTACTGCGTAGTTGGTTACTGCGACCGAGCTTCCGCCCTTAGTCCGAACTGTATTGCTGCCGACCTGCCGAAGTGATGTCCGAGCTCCTTATAAGCCGAGCTGATAGTCAGAGGCCGAACTGCTTATCGGTCCGAGGCCGATCTGTCTCAGTACTCTAGGCCGAGCTGTTGGTCCAAGTCCGAACTGCCTTCGAGCTGGGTTAGGCTGGATCATGGGCCTAACTTATAGCTGATGGGCTGGACTTATATTGGGCCGATATACATATCATACCACATGAGCTTGCCCTAGACGATGCAGGTGCCTTAGTATCGTCGACGTGAGGCATGGGTGTGTACTCATTTTGCAGCTGATGTTTCATTTCACTGTCCGAGGCAAGGACATAGTAGTAGTGCCCTTTTGTCGGTGGTAGACTCCAAATCAATGTTTGAGGCTCGTCATGGAATAGCTTGCGGCACATCTTGGTGGTTTGATAGCCCAGAGGAGACGTCACCTCATCACTTGCAACTCCCATTAGTCGGGTTTTA
Organism: Monilaria moniliformis; assembly: GCA_034509125.1. NCBI lineage: Eukaryota > Viridiplantae > Streptophyta > Magnoliopsida > Caryophyllales > Aizoaceae > Monilaria > Monilaria moniliformis. The sequence continues at coordinate 12,258 of JAYDZE010065072.1, read as the reverse complement.
TTCTTTTTATCTCCACAGGGATGGTTATGTCAGAAATGACGATAACCTTATCATCAACCTCGGTTTTATGGCATCCGACCCAAACAAAATGGCCAAATTCTGAAACTCCATTTCGCCACTGTAGTAGTATGCTCTCGTGAATCGATTGACCTGTAAAACAAATATAGGATTCATTCGCACTCGACGTAGCAATATGCTCGATAAACAGAAATATTACATCGCAGAGTAGTATTTCTTTATATTGGCCCTTCCCGAAATAAGTATTTGTTATTTAGTGGTGTTATAAGTATGTTACAAATACAACTTTATATACTTATAAACATTATACATATCATTAACATGTTCAATTAAGAACTTCTGTCAGGTGGTGGTTTAATATATAGATCATATATGCCAAATATAAATACACAATAAATGTTCTAAATTAACAATGCGAAATACATATTTTTGGTGGTAAACTAAGGTACATAAATTGATAAAAAAAATGGGGAAAATAAAAATAATAATACTATAATCTATAATCCTACCCAACAAATTAACTCTTTTATTCTTTGTGTGTGGAGACGGGAAAAGGATTTGAGATTGGAATATGTCTTTATTAATCATTTTTCTTTTGGGAAAAACTCATGTATTAAATTATCACGTGCTCAAATCGATATAGTCAAAACCACTCTCATTTTCTTTTTATCAAATCTCATTTATATATGTAAAAAAAACATAGTTTCTAATGATAAGTTTTTTCCTACCGTATTTTATCTTTCAGCAAGGCAAAAAAATCCACAATTAGTAAATACTAGACAAATATATGACAAATTCAGGTATTGACATAAAAGAGATAACAAAAATTCAAATATGAGAATTTTACAAACCTAGCCGAAGTATGCACGCTCACCAAGCCTCATACTTCACTAAAACAAATAAATTAGCAAGCATTGTAATAAACAATAGTTATCGGATGCCATTGCTCATAAATAATACTTCCAAATAATTATAATTCTTCAGTTAAAAACATATATATTAGAATATGGAAGATGCTTAGAAAACAATCCACACTTTAATTAAGTCTTTTCAAACTTTTTGGGTGCGGTAATCATGTTGGGGTGGATGTCCCAGTGCGTACCGGGATTTTCTACCACCTGTTTGAACGTTTGGTAACGGTTTCTTCTACATTTTTAGCCACTCGTACAAGGCGCCCCATGTGAAACGAACCTCGATGTCCCTTCCGATGATATCCAGAGCTTCAAGAAGAAAAAGACTAGGAATCACCATCCCATTCCATTTCATATCTTGTTTCATCTGAATTATGGTACACAATAGCAACGTATCTATCTCCGAGGTCCAATTAGATTGGTACAATAAACTGTCTTGTTGAGAAATGTTCAGAAGCATTGTTACAGCTCATTTCAAAGAGTGTTTCTAGAATGATATGTTGGTAGGTTTATATTCTAGAAAATAAGTCCATATTTATGTTATAAAAAATCTAAGGCAACTACAAAGCCTGCACTAAATTGTTGCAGCTGGAGAGGGGGTTAAGGTCATCCACAATACCATCGCTTTCCTTACACTATTCATCTGCTATTCATGGGCCTAACAACACTTTTTACTCAATCTTTTAACTAAGAAACAACATCTACAATACTCATCCCTTAACCATCTCTTCCCTTATACTATTTATGGGTTCATCTTTAAATTTTTTATTCATTACTTATTTAATGTATTTATTGCATTTTCTAATTAAATTAATTTTCTTAATTAATGAGATATGCGAATTTCTTATTTCCTATATTTATTACATATTATAATGATAAACATTCATATAAAATTTGATATTTACGGAATACATTTTTATGAATTAATGTATTTATATATGTTTAATCAAATTGATGTATTTTTAACAAGAGTATTAATTTTTTTTAGATAAGTAAAAAAAATACAAAATTAAGTGTAAATAAATGAAATAAATCAAAAAATAAAGAAAAAGACTACCAAAAAAAATTCCCTTATACTATTAATGGGTCCCATCTTTAAATTTTTTATTTATTTCTTATTTATTATATTTATTACATTTTCTAATTAAATTAATTTCTGAATTAATAAAATATGCGAATTTCTTATTTCTTATATTTATTTCATATCATAATGACAAACATACAATCAAATAAAATTTGATATTTACAAGATACATTTTTATTAATTAATGTTTTTATATATGTTAAATCAAATTGATGTATTTTTTACAAGAGTATTAAGTTCTTTTAGATAAGCAAAGGAAAAAAAATATAAAATTAAATGGAAATAAACAAAATAAATAAAAAATTAAAGAAAAAACTACAAAAAAATAATTGATGGCGCTAGGTTCTGAACCCAAGACCTATTGGTTTCATATGAGTCTTTTACCACTAGACCAACCATCCCTTTTGTAATAATGGCAACATAAATAATTATATAATTAAAAAAGGAGTTTGGTGGAATTGATTAATTCATCCCACATCGAAAATTTAATACATCCTACACTTTGCTCCTACCCATTTATACCACATTTATCCCACATCGAAAATACATCAAAAGAAAATGTGGTGGAAGTCATTATATATATGATCATTCACCATAGTTGAAAATTGCCATAAAAAAATTAATTTTTTATTTAATGTAAAAATAGAAAACTGAATTTTGATTTTTATTAAATGAAATTTCAATTTTTTAATTAAAAAATGATTGTTAAAATTTTGAAATAAAAAAGATTATTTCGGACGTGCGAAGCCCACTCGCACGCCCAGCGAGTGGGCGAAACGCACGTCCATCATTGGTAGCGGAGAGTGAGGTGCGTGGCGAGATAGCCCGCCCTCTTTCCCTCCGCCTCGCAACGCCCGTCCTGCCCGACGCCCTGCAGCACGGCCCACGAGCATCCCGTCCCGCCAAGACGGAACGCACCCCTCCCGCTGCGGATGCCCTAAGTGATTGGAAATAGGTTGACACATGAACGATCTACTAGTCACCTAAGAAAAAATTTAAATTTCACGACATCCAAAGTTGATCGACTGAATAGATTATCATACATAAGTAGTGATTTTTTTTACTTTACATTCAATATACATCTAGATGTCATAGTCTGTTTCATCATGGATAAAGAGACAAAAGTTTAGAATTGTGATTTTGTCATCAATGATATTGATGCATTATTTTTTAACTAAAGATGGGGAATGAATTGCATTATTTTAATTAATGAAAACATCATGACAGCTCAAAGTAGGAAAATAAATCAAGATGGTCTGCCTTGTTTTTTAAAACCATGAGATACTTTAAGGCTTGGCTTTCCAGGTTGGATAGGTTTAGAATTGTGATTTTGTCATCTATTTTATTGCAAATAATCCATGTGCATCAAATCATCAAAAAAATGTAATAATATTAAAACTCCCATTATTTTTTGTACGCTAACTAGATGGCAAGGCAAATATTGCAATGAATTTGTGAGAACTTCAATTCGTACATGCCCATAAAATATGTATCAAATAGTTATAGATCCTTACAATCTATTAGTCCAAATATGTACCAAATAGAAACTGATCCATAAAACCCATGATTAAATTGTTTTTCACAAGAAATTCATAAGTCCAATTCCAATATACCTAAATATTAAATAAGTCTAAGTTAACGATCCATAACTAACTAGTACATAAAAAACATCAGTGTCAGTGTTATGGAGGCCTCAACAGCAGCTTACCGATCACAACACCAAACCAAACTAATACAACTACCATGAACATGACAACAATTTGAACTTCAAGGTCATTCGGCCCTCCGTTGAATAAAATTTTGTTTGGATGGTGAATGGTTCTAGATTCACTGGTAGAAGATTCACCACTACTGCGAGGTGCTTTAGGCTTATACTCCCGCGATATAACATAATCTGGCATCTTCTCAGCAGGATTATTCTTATGATAGTCGTCGCATCATAAGAACGTCCTTGCATGTTTAACATTCCCTGTACACTTGTAAAAATAACGTCCTTTATGAATCGCTGAGTCGCCAGCATACAATAAAAGCATATTTTCCCTTCCGCATAGATATTCGAGGATAGTGTTAACATCTTAAATGCTCGTTGACATTTTCCTGAGACAAAAACAAAGACAAGTAAAAACAAACAAATTGTTACATATGATATCTTAAGAACGAAATAAAAGTTGAACAGTAGTAGGTAAGAAATGTTTGAAATTAAGTTCAACATACAATCGCACATGTAACCACATTGCTTGTGCTAGTTCATCTCTTTTTGATTCCACTCTATAGTAGATTCTATGGCATCAACGAATTCGAAATCCACATATTTCTCTTGGTTGCCATGCTCAACAAGTTCAGCTTCTAATTGTTGTTCAATGGGATCGACAACCCTTTCACGAGGATGAAATTTTGTATCAAGAAGCAGGCCATGATGAGTCGGTTTGAACCTTGATTGGATAATAAGTGGCATTCCGTAATATTTCCCATCGCTTCTTCATTACGCCAAATGTACACTCACTAACATTTTGAGCCTTAGCATGCCTCATGTTGAAGATTTTGTACGCGTTTTGCAGTCTTTGGCTCTCAGGATCCCACTCTTTAAGGTGGTATCGAACCTTTTTGTAGGGTGTCAAAAAGCATCATTAATAAATAGACATAATTATAGTGGTTAGGACTATAGAAACCTCTAGGTACTCTCGGCCCATGTTCCATATTCACTGCGTCGTGTAAAACTCTGGAGTCAGCTGCAAAACCCTCCTACCCAAGAAGTACATACACAAAGCTCATATTTTTATCACATACAACCAACGTGTTTGTTGAAATCTGACCTTTCTATGTCCTATATCTGCCTTTATCTTCGTTGCTAACAGATAAGTTAATGTAGGTCTCATCTAATGCTACTAGACAACCCAAATCCATCATGAAAAAAAGTACCCTGAATTCATTTATTGGCGAATAAACATTTTAATGCTCAACAATTAACATGCAAAATGACGCATAAATAATACCTTAAACCACTTCCATCTTTGAACTATAGATTCGTTCAGTACATGAATAGGTTTTACTAGTAGTATACAATTTAACTTTAGGATTTGTTTTAACACCGCATGGACGTAGTGGCTTACTGTTTGTCCAGACGTCTTAAAGTCAAAGCGACCTATCTTGTTCTTTGACTGGCCTTATTTCTTATGTGTTCTATAATGAGTGCCTTGAGTCTCGTGCTTCCTTTCAGAACCTTCAGTTCGCCCAGGTTGTAGCTCGTGTGTCGTTGAATCCACGGAGACTCGATCAAAAAGATTTTATGTTCCCCATTTAACCTCTACACTAAAGATAGTATTCGGTAAGGTGGGTACCGTTCCTATGAGAAATGGTTTTGTTTAACCCTAATTGAGTGTTCTTATATGTGTGATGTCGGTGATGCCGCCGCGCTTTGGTTGGGATGTCGGGAACTAACTACGTGCAATGAATAATGGGTTTGTTTATACTAGGCAGAGAATGAAAAGGTAAGCAGCTAACAACTATTACTTAACTAGGAGTACGGGTATGAATTGGGCAGTTCAAATGCGTGTCAGAACAGATTTTAAAGGCTTAAACTAAATTACGGAAATTGAACAAGCTTAACTAAGAAATCCTAAGTGAGCCACCAAACTAAACGGAATGTAAATCATATATGGGTATGAACAATAAAGCATTCTTTCTAATTCATTCTAGTTTTATCCATTTCTAGTAACTGGTGGCCTGGGCTATCTGTTCCTACTTTAACACATTGTACAGAAGAGTAAGAAAAACACATGTAGACAAATGAAACGATCGGGACCACAACAGGTCGTCCCTTCCAGCGTCCCAAACTGTAACTACGAACATGTTGTAATGGAAACAAAAGCTCAAAGAAAACATGATTCAGGCGATACGATTAAATGACATAGACACCTTAGAAATATTTCGGAAATCTTATAACTATGAAAACAAGATGAAACTTCAAACACAACTTAAACTAAAAAATACAGCTCAAATAGAAAATACAACTTAGATTGTTTGTGGATTTCACTCAAAACATCAAAATGAACAAGATGCAACACTATCTAGCTCAGCAGATCGAGTTGTGGCATGGATGATGGTCAGATCATGTGACTCAGCTGAAACTGAAGCTTGACTCTCGGCTGATGCTCTCGCTCGTCGTATCCATTCCAGCTTTATATTCTAAGTGCAGAGAGATGTGTGAAGGATCAGACTTGCTGTAGGGAGGCGAAACTTTGAAACTGAGAAGTGACTGGCCAACATCTCTCTCTGTACATCCGTTGCCTTTATACAGCTGGGGAGGGTGAAGCTTTAATCGGCTGTTTCACACCTCACTGATCTGTCTGCTCCTTAGGCTAACTTCTCTAGTGTGCGCGTGGCTTCATGACTTTATCCTGTATACGCCCCTTCTTAGCTATCTGATGGTCTTCTTCCTCAGTTTACTTCCCACTCCACGGCCAAATTGCCCTTGTCACACCTCGACCCCTGCAACCTTTTGTACTAAACTCGCACCTTCTTGTGCAGATTTCATCAATCATTGTGCACTTTTAACCGGAATTAACGGCTATTATTTGGGCTAATCAAACCTCCTCACACTTAAGGTATGCTTGCCCTCAAGCATGAGTTAGCTCAATCAGGCGATATGACAGTCCAAAATAACTACTTTTCCCCGACTTAAGACACGAACAAGACTAGGACATTGACGAAAAAGGAAAATGAAACTGACACAAGAAAAATCACCATAAGATCTAGCAATAAACTGTGCAGTTTAAAAGTACTTATTTGATAAGCAGTAGAGTTAAGAGTCAACTGCCCTGATTTTCACGATTCTCTCCCTCACTGACACTCAGTGATTATCTCCTTAAGAGACATTATTCACACAAGTTAGACATTTCACAATCAAATGGCATAGAAGAGGTCTTTATGAAATGGACGCAATGGGGCTCAAGGTATTTTTATTCCAGGTTGGTCGAAATCTTTCCCTGTTATTCAGTTTTTGCCTGCAAAAGTCCAGTCTCAAGGTATCTTTGGACTATAGGGTCAATCACATTCACAAACTGGGCATTTTCAATGTCCAATGGTTTTTTCATGGCCATGTCAATACTGAATGTATTCTTGTCTTTGTGATAATCCAAGCAGATTGTATCATCATAGACATTAATGATAGTCTTTGTTGTTTTAAGAAAAGGTCTTCCTAAAAAGACTCCACTAGAATCATTAGGTGATGACTCATTCATTTTTATCACATAAAAATCTGCGGGATACAAGACTTCATGCACCTTAACTAAGATATTTTCCAGCATTCTCTCTGGACAGATGCATGTCCTATCGGCTAACTGAATAACAACCCTAGTCTCTATTAGCTCTACTCCAGTTAAATTATTGTACACAGAATACGGCATAACATTTATGGAAGCGCCCAGATCACACATAACATTTTCAATTAAAACATTCCCTATCCGTATGGGCAAAGAGAATGTACCTGGGTCAGCGCTTTTGCTTGGTAGTTTCTTCTAGATAATTGCCGAGAGATTCTCTCCAATCACTATCTTCCCTTCTCCATTGAATTTTCGCGCAATGAAATCCTTAACAAATTTTCGAAAAGGAGGAATCGTTAAGGCTTGGAGTAAGGGTAGATTTATTTCCAGATTGTTGAAAATTGACATAAAGTCAACAGGATCTTCCTTGTGCTTTTTTTGGCCCAATCTGCCCGGGTACGGGGGTGTTGTCTGAGGCTTTGAACTGGCCTGCTTGTCTGTGATTTTTTCTTCCTCCAACATTGGTACACTGGGCAGCTGGATGGTGGTTCCCTCAATTTCCTTGTTCTTTTCAGGGAGTTCCTTATTATTGGGTGGATCTAGCTCCATCCCTGACCTAAGAGTTATCTTGTTCATGTTTTCTCTGTTTGGCTGTTGAACTGGGCATGGATCCTACCTTCATTTCCCCTAAGTTTGTTCATGGCCACCGCTAATTGAGTCATTCGCCGCGTCAGAGATTCTAGGCTAGCCTTTTTGCTCCCGCTGGGCATCTTGAACCTTATGCACAACATCATTGTTAGATTGCAAATTATTTTGCAGAAATTGTTGTGTGTGTATAAGTTTTACCATCATGTCTTCCAAATTCCTTGGAAGCCTAGGCTGTCCAGGTGGCGGGTGGTTATTATGGGGTGGAAAATTTCTTTGGTGTGGTGGGCGGCAGGGTTGCTGATTATGCTGGTTCTGATTGTTTTGGGCCTGAGGTGGATGATTTGGAAGCTGTTGTTGTTGGTTTTGCAGTGCGGGTTGATTAGGTTCCATCCATCGGAAATTTGAGTGATCTCTCCATCCAGGATATAGGTTTGGGGCAAAAGGGTCGCGCCTTTGTTCCTGATTTTGCCAATTCCCTACGGCATTGATTTGGACAGTTTGCTCTCCACCTCTTCCATTCTGCAGTACGTCGAAATGTGTCCAGTTTTCCACAGGCACCACACACTTCTTTGGGCACTGGTCCTCGTACAACCTTACCTAGCACTATGGTCAGTATCTTCTCCAACTTGTTAATTTTTGCTTCAATCTTTTCCTCCAACTCGTCCGTATTGGCACTGGCATGAGCTTCCCTACGTAAAAGTTGGACGTTCGGCTCCTCATACTGTCTTGTGGCGTTCACAAGCATCTGGATCACATTCCTGGCTTCACTAACTCGTCTTGTGGAGAATCCTCCTACACTGGATGAGTTTACTAAGTTCTTCGATTTCACGGTCATCCCTTGGTAGAAGTACTGAAGTAGATCTCCTTCCGATAGCTTGTGGTTTGGACAACTATCCACCAGTCTTTTGAATCGTGCCCAATATGAGTTCAGGGGCTCATCGAACCCTTGTTGGACTCCAGTAGTCTCATTCTTCAGAGTGTTAGTTTTTATGGCAGGGTAAAAAATACTCCAAGAACATCCTCTTCATTTCCGGCCAAGTTTCTATCGAGTCTGGCCATAGACTTACGAACCAGGCATTTACTTCCCCAGACAATGTGAATGGTAACACCGCCAGTCTGAACTGTTCCTCAATAGCTCCGTTAGCTCTTTTCTGGTTTCGACCCATCTTGATGAACTCGCTCAAAAAGTTGTACGAGTCCTCATTTTTCTTCCCGTAAAATTTGGGCAGCAAATTCAGTATTGCCAGCTTGATCTCTATCGATGGGGTTCATTCGGCCAGTTTGATGGGGTTTGGGGGTCATCAGTAACATGGCAAGCGAGGTCCTCCAAGTGAGGGTCTTCCTCTCTGTCTGCCATCCTCTCGTTGATTCTAAACACTTGCGTTGGGATTATTGCAATTCCTTCCTCTTCATATTCTGATCCTTTAGATAGGGCAGCGTACAACCCTTCGTTGCCTTGATGTGCGTCCTTTAATCTTTTTAGCCTCTTATCGGTTCTATCGATCTCAGGATCAAACAGTAGGTTAGGACGTGAGGAACAACTCATAAACTGAGAAAGAAAACACATCTTAACTAAGATTAAACGTCATTCCCCAGCAATGGCGCCATTTTTGACCGGCCTCATTTCTTTATTGTTCTACGGTGAGTGCCTCGAGTCTCGTACTTCCTTTCGGAACTTTCAGTTCGCCCAGGTTGTAGCTCGTGTGTCGTTGAATTCACGGAGACTCGATCAAAAAGAATTTATGTTCCCTACTTTAGGTCTACACTAAAGATAGTATTGGTAAGGCGGGTGCCGATCCCACGAGAAATGGATTTGTTTAGCCCTAATTGAGTCTGCTTATATGTGTGATGACGGCGATGCCGCCATGCTTTGGTTGGGATGTGGGGAACTAAGTACGTGTAATGAATAAGGGGTTTGTTTATAATAGGCTGAGAATGAAAAGGTATGCAGCTAACAACTATTACTTAACTAGGAGTACGGGTACGAACTGGGCATTTGAAATGCGTGTCAGACCGATTTTAAAGACATAAACTAAATTACGAAAATTGAATAAGGTTAACTAAGAAATCATAAGTGAGCCACTAAACTAAACTACTTTCTACATAATTAACTAAGGTGATTACAAGACAAGTACTAAACTTGGCTACAGGTCCTAAGTTGAGTTGGTTAAACTTAAACTGAAAAACAGGCAAAGTCAAAGACCATTTCCTATCTGGGTATGAACAATAAAGCATTCTTTCTGATTCATTCTACTTTTATCCATTTCGGGTAACTGGTGATATGGGCTATATGTTCATACTTTAACACTTTATGTAAAAAAGTACGGGAATGACATGCAGACAAATAAAACGATCGGGACCACAGCAGGTCGTCCCATCCAGCCTCCCAAACCCTAATTGCAGAGCTGGAAGACTGAAATTCGCCTAAAAGTGCTCGGGCATGACTTCCTCAAGTTAAATTACAACGGAATGTAATTCTAACGCCTTCAAACTGGCGTAACGGGATGTCCTACCTACCTACTTTCTACGTTGAATATACTTGAAAGAAACTGAAATGATAAACCTCCTTACTGTCCTAACTACGAACATGTTTAAACGGAAATAAAATCTCAAAGAAAACATGATTCAGGCGATATGATTAAATGACATAGACAACTTAGAAATATTTCGGAAATCTTTTAACTACGAAAACAAGATAAAAATTCAAACACAAATTAAACTAAAAACTACAAGTCAAACAGAAAATACAACTTAGATTGTTTGTGGATTTTACTCAAAACATCAAAATGAACAAGATGCAACACTATCTAGCTAGGCAGATCGAGTTGTGGCGTGGATGACGGTTGGATCACGTGACTTGGCTGAAACTGAAGCTTGACTCGTGGCTGGTGCTCTCGCTCATTGTCTCCATTCCAGCTTTCTATTCTAAGTGCAAAGAGATGTATGAAGAATCAGACTTGATGTAGGGAGGCGAAACTTTGGAACTGAGAACTGTCTGGCCAACCTCTCTCTCTGCACATCCATTGCCTTTTATACAGCTGGGGAGTGTTAAGCTTTAATCGGCTGCTTCACACCTCACTGATCTGCTTGCTCCTTAGGCTAACTCCTCTAGTGTGTACGTGGCTTCTTGACTGCATCATGTACATGCCCCTTCTGGGCTATCTGATGGTCTTCTTCCTCAGTTTACTTCCCACTCCACAGCCAAATTGCCCTCGTCGCGCCAAAATCCCTGCAGCCTTTTGCACTAAACTCGCACCTTCTTGTTCAGATTTCATCAATCATTGTGCACTTTTAACCGGAATTAACAGCTGTTATCTGGGCTAATCATTCTTCTTATGATGCGCTAATTTTCCTAAGAACATAGCCACTTGATCTTTGATGCTAACATATTTTCCATCATACAAATCTCCTATTTGTCTTAGTAATATACTGACTCTGACTAATCTATCCATATACTTAACTTGTTCAGGGATACTACTTATCATATTGTATGGTTGTATGCACAAGATGCATTGTTGTTTTTTTTTTTTTCCGTGTTAGGATAGCTAAAATGGTAATCATGAACATAGCATCAACAACATTCTATTGTATGATCTTCTCAGCAAGCATGTATAGCTTGGTGCGGGTTCTAAGTTTTTGTGACATCTTTTGTGTTCGAACAACAGAGAAAGTCTATTGATACTGCATTGAAGAAGGCTCGTGTTAAAGGCTATAATTTATTATGCATGTGAGTGAAAATTGCATAAACGCATAAACCTAATACAATTAAAAAACTGCACAAAAACATAAAATGTAGATTTAAGAAAACAGAAACCTAATACAAATATAAAATTGCATAAAAAACATAAAAACAAAAGGCTTGTGTGAGAATTTTTATAACAAAAAAACTTCATAAAAAAACAAAAACCTAATACAAATATAAATGAGTTCGAGAATATGTAGCTTTAAGAAAATGTCTTCACAGCACAACAAATGAACATCACAGTACACTACAATTTGAGTAAGCTTAGCTCCACACATAGCCTTGTTTTAGAAGATGTGACAACGACATACAAACTTGTATAGCCTAACCAAAAAATAACTTTCTAAGTTCCCATTCGTATAACAAAAACTCAAATCAATAAATTAGTTTGCCCAGCACTCCAAGAAATATGCTCATACACTACACTGCATAGACTACGGTCTTTTGAATAAACCGTAGTGTTTTGTCATAGACTACGGTTTTTAGGACTAACCGTAGTCTATGAGCGTATTTTTTATCCAATAGACTACGGGTGCGTGAAAACTGTAGTCTATACTGTAGTGTATGAATATCAAACACTACAGTCCAAAATAA
>JAYDZE010064961.1:0-25488 GCA_034509125.1 Monilaria moniliformis | reverse complement strand
GAAATTGACTGGAAAAGACCCAAATGTTACTGTCAATCCTGATGAAGTTGTTGCCCTTGGAGCTGCTGTTCAGGTAGGTATATCCTATTTTCTTCATGACTTGTAATCAACTTTGTCATTTACCCTCCTTTGTTGCTAACTCTATCTGGTTAGGCTGGTGTTTTGGCTGGAGATGTGAGTGATATTGTCCTTCTGGATGTAACACCTCTATCACTAGGGCTGGAAACACTTGGTGGAGTGATGACAAAGATTATTCCGCGAAACACAACATTGCCCACGTCAAAATCAGAAGTTTTCTCAACAGCTGCTGATGGTCAGACCAGTGTTGAAATCAATGTCCTTCAAGGTGAAAGAGAGTTTGTCAGGGACAACAAATCTGTAGGCAGCTTCCGCCTTGACGGAATCCCACCTGCTCCCCGTGGTGTTCCCCAAATTGAGGTGAAGTTTGATATTGATGCAAATGGAATCCTCTCAGTTACCGCCATTGATAAGGGAACTGGGAAGAAGCAAGATATCACTATTACTGGTGCTAGTACATTACCTGGTGATGAGGTGAGTTTTCCTAATGATTTCTTAACTTAATAACATGATTGAGCAGCTGTCTGCACGCCTCAACCATACTCTGTCTGTGCGACTTGTCTCAGTTTTTTTTATCCCGTATTTGATTAAATTAACATTCGTCTGGATGAATTCCAGGTGGAGAGAATGGTCAGTGAAGCCGAAAAATTTGCTAAGGAAGACAAGGAGAAGAGAGATGCCATAGATACTAAGAACCAGGCTGATTCGGTGGTTTACCAAACGGAGAAGCAGTTGAAGGAACTTGGTGACAAAGTTCCTGCCCCTGTAAAAGAGAAGGTTGAGGCGAAACTTGGAGAACTTAAGGATGCAATCTCTGGAGGGTCGACCCAAACAATGAAGGATGCCATGACCGCACTAAATCAGGAAGTCATGCAGATTGGCCAGTCACTGTATAATCAACCAGGTGCAGCAGCACCTGGTGCTGGGCCAACACCTGGTGGAGGAGCTACCCCTCCAGAATCTTCAGACAAGGGACCCGATGCCGATGTCATTGATGCTGATTTCACAGACAGCAAATGAGAGCACGGATAGCAAAAAGATCACCTTCATTCCTTTATTTAAAAGGAATGTATTAGTTGGAAAATGATAAAAATGTGGTCGGTAAAAGCTTAATTTGCGTGCAAAGTACAATTGCCGAAACGGTAGGAATGGGTCATAAGCGACGATTAGGTTATAGCTCAGGTAGCAGCGCACGAGACATTTTTGTTTAAAATTCCCGCTGCTTTCTTCATGATGTGCCTAGATTTTTAAAGATGAGTTGTGTTTTGAATAATTCACTATGCTATTCTTAAGTAAATTCATTCATCAAACTGGTGAAACTTTATTTTGTTAGAGTGAATTTTCATGCCTTAATTAAAGCTGCCACTAAGCTAATCCGATTCGTGAATGGATCTTACAAATGACACTTGTTGACTTAAATGGAATTGGGTAAGATTTGGAAAATGACACAAATATGCATGAAATTAGTGGGTTAGTGTCAAGTTTTATTGGATTCATGTCTTTATCGGATTGACTTGGACACGTTAATTTTGGGTTGGGTTGGGTTCGGGCCGATTTTGGATAATCCATTAAAAGTATAGGATAATCCATTAAAATATTTCCTTAAAGGTAATTCAATTCCACAACCCATTAGTTGGCAGTGTCACTCCAAACAAGCAATTTGCCAACTACAGTATAAGAACTTAATATATATTTTGTGGTATAGTATATATATGGATCCAAATATTTTTTTTGGAACCCTCATTTTTTGAGGAGTCTATGCGGTCTCCCACCTCGCACAAGCCCAAAGCCGTCCCTGATTGCAACTGATAGTGCCAGTACTTAATTCTGACCACTTATTGTCTTTATTTTTTGGACTTTTCAGAATCCATATGTTTATAAATTTTGTTGAATCTTATGATTGTAAAAATGCACATCTCACGATCTGTGTGGCTTGTGCATGTGCATAGTAGATAATTATGTGGAATGTTGCTTGATTATATGCATGATTTAGTTGTACTATATAAATATATTTGTAAATGCATATATCTTAATTTATTAGTTTATGTAGGTTTCGCTTAATTATATATATGTCTCTGATTCCCTCATATATCACTTTCTCTATTCTCCAATTTGGATAAAGCACTTCACAAATTTTATCAATCTCTCACGCTTGTTCTCAATTAGAATCCGGCTAGTTTATCCGTCCGAATTCACCACAATCTCCACAATTGGCCCCTATTTTTCATTTCCTAAATTTTGTCCCCTTCATGTTCGCGTGTTGTGCTCATGTCATATCCATGGTCGTACAAATTGTGTTGTGTTTTCGTGTCAGGCAGACCCTTAACATATCATGTTGGTATTAGATCTTATCGTGTCGTGTATTTATTGTTGGCAAATGAAACAAACAAATGTCTCACATCCATATAAAGAGAGAATCGGAACAACTATATAAGTCACATGGGCTACTCCACTTATCACCAATTTGTTTGAAATGTAATCCTGTAGATTTTTATCATGGTGAACCACATGAATTTCTATTATTTAACGTGTCGATACGAAATCTGTACTACACTCACGAACAACTCTAACCAAGATAAAGGGCAACTCAACGAGAGCGTATCAAAATATATTTCAGAAGGACCTTGTCCTAAAATCTTGCATTGATTTCTCATTTCTCATTTCTCATTTCTCATATACAAAAAGAAACTATAACATACTATCCCATAAAATTACATGAGGCGACCTCCAAATATATTTTCCGAAAATTTTCTTCAAGCAATTATTTCATTAGCCATGCATTCCCTGAGTCTGACTTCCGCCATAAGATTGTCCATTCCGATAATGTCACAACACTCACATCTATCCATCTGAGACACACACACACACGCAGACAAAAAAAAATATCATTAGCATTACAAGTCAAATTAAATTAATAAATATAACTTTTATCAGTTTGATCTTTGGCATAATGTACTCAATCCATTGAGAAAATACACGATCTCTCTATGAAATATACATACACCCCTTTATTTGGTACATAACCCTCAAATGATACTACAATTAGAACTTCTGGAAAATTTGAGAATGACCATTCATACTTGAATTAAACTTCATATTTAAGAATATAACATTGTTCATTTTGTTATTTCTAGAAGACAATATAAATCAATTTTAATTTGTCTTCTTGACAGAACCTCCAAATAAATAAAACGATTAACAAGTTTGGTGCTGTGTCCCAATACTGCTAACTCTAATCAAGGTACTAAAAGTATTATTAAGCATCATAGGTTTTAGAAGCCAACCCTCGCTATAAGCACACCCACTAAGACCCCCATAGATCTTGAGCCTGTCACATTTGGTTTTCATGCTATTGCACAGTATTTAATTATGTACAGTTGATGGTGCAAATTATACATATTGAACGTGCTAACCTGTTTTCGCTTAGCGGCCGATGAATATACTTGAATCATGTTGATACTCTCTGCTGAATGAGCGCCGGTTGAGGAACAGGGCGGCAGAGGCCGAGGCCACGGTCGAGCATATGTAGTGATAACTTCACCACGCTCAACTGCTTTCTCCACGACCTCAAGAAAGAAACTGTGAGGGGCTTCACAAGGGTCTCTCGAGGGGGGCCGCGTATTGAACTTGTAATAGGGGGGGCTTATGTCTCGACTCTTGATCCATGGTGTGAATGTCTCCAGGGGCATCTGCAGGTAGCTGCGTGGGAAGATTCTTTCGTATATTTGTGCTGAATATCCCCAAGCAATGGAGATGCTCCAATTGCTTTGCCTGTGGTGACAAATGGTTTGCTGCAACATCCTCGACTGGTCCGCTGCTGCCGCCGTCATCAGGTGGCGCGTCGACTCGAAACGGTCCCTGAACGGAAATATTGGATCCACGGCGTCCAAGTGGTGGAGGGAGAGTAACGGGGAAAGTGGGTGAGATGATAGCAGACCCGATATATCACCACGTAAATCAATCTGCAACTTTTAACTTGTCAGCGGAAACTAGTATTGCATCTGCGCATGCACAGTATAAATAATACTTATTATGTCCTAAAAAATAGTGCGTGTGTATCTTAGGGTCGCAAAAATTTTAATAAAAATTTTGGATAGTGTATTTTGTGAGTGGAAAAAAAATCTCACTTTGACAGTGGTTTATATTTAGTTTTTTTTTTTGTAAATAGGTGTGGAAAATGAGGGTAAAGTATAAAAAAAGAATATCCAAAAAAATGTAATTAAGAAATAAGTTCTATTTTGTGGGACACTTCAAAAAAAATAGAATGTACGCTATTTGGAACGGATGATTTGTTACAAAATTATAAGTATTTTATACATATGAATAAGGAGTTCGTGTTTAGATGCAAATATAGTAATTCCTATTCTTTCTTACGACTTTATTTTTTATTATTATTCTTTTTGTTATTAACAGAAAATGCGATGTTCGTAGTATGACATCACACTTCTTTGGCTATTTGAGAATGCATGCATCTGACTTCTGGAAGACACTCACTTTTGCTATTACCGGGTAGAAAATATTCATTTGATTAATTGTCAAACAATCCAAACTATCAAAGCCTGGCAAAATCTTAATAGTTTTGGGTATAAATTTCTTCTGGGTTTAAAAAAGAATCAATAACTGGACTTTTGTTTGGTCGAAAAATTTATTGTGTAAAAGTAGATGTATTAGACATGTTACATTATATAACTTGTAGACTTAATTTGTATTAGAATTGATGATATACTATATAGAAAAATCCACCGTACATTATTTTATCGCAAACAACTTTCCAGTTTATCTTGCGGGAAAATGGAAAGCTCCAAAATCAGCCCTCTCTCTCCTCCGACTCATCAAAATAATGGAAATAGAGTGTCATGTACTTCAGTAGACTAATAATTTATCGTTTAAGCCAATTTCTATAGGTTCAAATAATTTTGACTGCCCTGTAAACTCATCCAATTTGACGTCACAGAAAAGAAAAGAAAAGAAAAGAAAAGAAAAAGAACAAACCTGGTGATTCCCCATCTGGGGAGAGAGATTGGCTCCGATATCAGCAATGCAGTTTTTAGTAGTTTTATCAGCAGAATTCAAGAAGGCATATCTCTTGAGACAGCTCTCCATATTGGCAGCCAAAGCTTTGGCGAGAGGATAACTCAAAATGATCCCAGCCCCACCAAAAGCCTGGTTGAAAGAGAACCAATAGCCCGACATTATAAACTCCGACTGCCCGCCAAGGTAGAAATACCTGGTGTGATCGTACTTGGCCACCACGTCCACTATATTATCCACATAAAAGATGGAATCGTCGTCTCCCATCACCACCCACCTGAAATCCCCGTCGCCCATCTCCCTCACCACCTCCAAGATCCCGTGCACCATCCTCTGCGCCCGGATATCGCGCTTCTTCAGTAATCCCGTGAGGTCGTCAGAGACCTTGTAAGGCGGCAGAGACGGCGGCCACGGGAGAAGCGCCTCCGATGGGGCTTTGTCTAGGAAGAGAGCGCCTTGCGTGGTGCCCGGCCGCCACCACGACTCTATGTAGGCCTTGCGGTGGCGCCACCCCTTTTCCGACCCGAGTAGGCCGAAGATGAGGTGGCTCAGATTAGTTTCCGGGATTTTCGGAGTGGTGTTTGTGGAAAATTGGGCGGATTTGAGCAGCGGGTCGGAGGGTGGGAAAATGAGGTGTTTGTTTGTGCGTGAAAGGGTGATTAGGTATAGAGTGAGGCATAGCATGAGCAGCCCTCCAATCCTTGATTTCATATTTTATCAAATTTTGGCTGCAATTTCAGATTGAGTTTTGAATTCATAGCCCATGTGACATATCTCGTGAAGTCATAAACCAAGATAGAATATATATAAATATATATATATGTATATGCCAATGCCAACCAGGCGTGCAGTATTAACGTTCATATAGTTCCATTGTTTACGTATCCTCTCTAATTTTTATTGAATGGTGGATGGAATGGAAGGATCTCTAGAATATTAGCACATTTAATGTGTATAATTAGTAAGAAATTCGTCACTTTGATTTTGAGTGAATGCAATCATGATCTAAGTAAATATAAGAATCCGATATTACGGCCATTTAATTTCTTCAATTATGATTTTTTTTTTCATTTTCTTTCATCTTTTGTTCTTTAATTTCAATTCTTTATGCTTTAGTTTAATTTTGTATTTTTTAACTAAGATTTATTCAATCTAATTAGGATAAATACTTTTTATTTAGTTGTACTTTTATTAGTTAATAATATAATTATTGGGGTTGGTATATCCAAAGTTAAGGTACATAATTTTTTCAACTTCAATTTTTTAAAATAAAAGTGAAGTATGAGATATAATATTATAACAAAAATTTATAATAGTGGGCACGATAGCACACACAAAATTATGGAATATTGGATCCTATACGGGAAAATTAGTCACATGACATTATTAAAACTTTTGACAATATTGGGGTTACTTTAAACCATTGTTGAAATGATGTGTATGAATTTGACATTATACATGATATACACATCCTATGTATATATAGAAGACAAGCCTTAAGATAGATAGTAGCATATACTACCTAATTTCTCCGTAGATCTTGTTTATCCCATGGTTGAGATTTTTCGCCTTTTTTATGTTTTATACAAATTTTTAATGGGAAGAAGGGTATTTTAATGCTTAATATTAACCGAATAAATGGACACGACTAAACACAAAAATGCATATTTTTAAACAAAGAAATGCATAAACAATCTTTTGTCATGCGCGCACAAGCGCTGCCACCTTGGTCGAACGATCTTTCCTCACTCGTACGATGCTTACACGGTTACATTTTTAAAGAACTTATAAGTTGTTTTAAGTAGCTTACAAGCTCAACCAAACACCCTCATAAGCGTGGGTAATCTAGTGTTTATTGTTTGCGATAACCTGTTTCAAGTGTTCATATATATAATATTAATTCCTTCATGGTTACATATATGCATTTCACATAATTATGTTATAGATTACACTGAATATATATCGCGCACCTATACGCCTAAGGATTGGTAAATTAAGTTATTTGATCGATATTACTGAAACAGACGACATAATCTATTCGACTATGAAATAGAGTTGTCTATTCGCTATATCAATTTTTCCTTATTTTCATGGGGTGTAAATAAAAATAGGTGCATTTCAATTTTAAAAAATTCCAGCAACCAGCAAATAAGAGTGTGAATCTCACTTCGTCAATACCGCAAGGAAGTGAACAAAGTCATTGCCCCCGTAGCTTACGGGTCACCCTACTGACCATGTCTGCCCCATCACCACAGTCATGTTAGACCGTTGGACGGGTCTTTGGCAAGACTTTTGTTGCATTTCATACACAGTCATATGAATTTGGACCCAAGTAAGGAACTGTCAAATGAGACATTTTTTTTGCACCAATTTTTGCTTCGACGCCATGTGGAAACAGAGACAAACCCTCTAGTTTAACAATCTCAATCTAGTCATGGCCAACAATTAGATTGCAGGGCCAGATTGTGCCCACCAGGACCACCACTCATCACTCACTGCCCTTCTGTCCATTGTTAGCTGATGAGTCAAGCGTGCTACGCCCGACTCATCCAAGATGTAAAAGGGTCGCGAGGGCAATTTAAAAGAAATAGAACATTAGATGCTGCAAGATCACACCCTACAGAGCAATAAAGCCAGCAACCTTAATTTACAGACACACAATGCTTGAGGATTTGTATCCGCAATTGTAGGAAATTGATGCTTAAAACACGGATGATGAAAAAAATAATATAGCACTTCACCAAAGAATAAACAGGAGTTTAGCTTATATCCGGCTTAAGTTTTCAAATCAAGCAAAACCTAGTAATTAGTATGAAACTAAGAAGACTGACTGTTAGCTGTATTCAGCTTTTCTCTATATTCAAGCCCATCTCTAAAGTGATTGTTCACAAAATTTACAAGCAAATCTGCAATTTGTTCAGTTTGTTTAGAAATTCTCTTTTCAATCTTATTTGTATGCCTAGTCATTCAATTATCTTGACAATCTGTACAAAACATTGGTTCAGAGAAAGTTATGTCAATCGTCCCAAACCCATGTTTGGTTTGCTATTCAAAGAAAGTGCATTGGTACAAAACATTGGTTCAGATAACAATATTTTTTAATTGTCACTCAATTAAGCATGAATTACTTTACAGTGCTAATCTAGTACAGTGATATAAAAAATTCTTTAGTTTAAGTCAATCTATTACTGTTTCATAGTTAAATAGGTTTTATAACTATATTAATGTTATATTTCTTTTTCTCTTATTGAACTGAAAACTGCATACAATAGTAATATGCCTCTCCATGTCCGGAGACAGATCATGCAACGGAAACAGTGGAGAACGAAGCCAATATTTTTCAACTAACTTCTTTCCACAAAGGAATTAACAAAATCTCAATGCATTAACAATGGCATACTGAAATTAAGTATAGTGTATAATTCCTATCTATCTTTGCTCCGGTCTTTGTTTTTTTTTTTTTTTTTAGAATTGGCCAAATAACAGATCTTTTAGGGGGGGCTGGCTTCTGTTTTTCTACAAATAGAATTACATTTATTGCAGAATTAGAAGACACATACCCATAGGACAGTTCCATCTCCACCAAGCGTTACAATGAAATCTATTTTTGTGTGCAGGGTCAGCACATCTTTGTCTGTGGAAGCGAATCATTTAGAGCATAAGTAGCAAAGAACAAATACTG
This sequence comes from Monilaria moniliformis, assembly GCA_034509125.1. Lineage (NCBI taxonomy): Eukaryota > Viridiplantae > Streptophyta > Magnoliopsida > Caryophyllales > Aizoaceae > Monilaria > Monilaria moniliformis. The sequence goes on along the minus strand of JAYDZE010064961.1, from coordinate 16,697 downwards.
CCACCATGTTGTCATATTAAAATTTATAAAGACGAAAAAAATTGGCACACAGGAATTGATCTCGTCATTATTCCTCAGAAAGATGAAAGCAAAGAAACTGTAACCTCAGCTATATATCAAACTATTATGGAAAATAACGGAAACAATAAAATTATTCTGTCAGAACAAGGAATTGCAGTTAAACATGTCTGAATTGGTTCAGTTTTTGGATCATGAGGTAAGCAGATGGAACATCAACAGCTTGACAACTTCTTGTATGATAGTTCGCCAACAAACTGTTCGCAGCATATATAGCTTCCCATAATTAGAATATATCATTAACTAACTCAAAATAGGGATTAAAGTTGGATGTGAAGTTATATACCCCTAAAAGGGACAAAAAACTTTTTCCATGTTCACTAATAATTTTTTTCCTCGAAACAGATAAACGCTGGCCTCATCAGCCAATTAAAACTAGTTCCTATTATATAAACAGGATTGACCGTTTTAAAGCACTCCCGGCTTCACAGTGGAAAAAAACATAACAGGAACTGGGTGAGGATAAGAAGTTATAATATCCACAGAGAAAGTTAAGCAGATAATTTGCCAGAAACTGTATAATGAATTAAGGATTGTGTTAGATTGTAGACTGAAAGCAAATGGAGTTAAGAGTGGTATAAAGGGTATTAAAATATATTTAATTCCTGCTATAAAAGGAAAATTAGCTTACCATCTAGCCAGGTTTGTACGAAGCTGTAGTATGACGATTCCGACAGAAGCTCGGACTTCACTCGCGGTTCCACAAATATTGTCAAATTCTTCTGCTCTTTCAACCATCTGCAAAGGCAGTAAAGGATATTCTAATTTATATTCACGACTTACCAAGAAATAACATAGTAAAAGTTCATGATACAGTATCACATTCCATTGCTTTAACTAGTACTGAAACAGACAACAACAGTATAGAGATACTACAGAGAATTTAAAGAAGAAGAAAAGGGGGGGGGGCATCTAATATCAGAGAAACACACAAACCCAAAATGAAGTCAGATATAGAAATTATCCTCAAAATCTTGGCAGAAAAATTTGTTCATGATGATTAGGAGACTAAATCAAAGAAGAACCAGATTGGAGAATTCTACAGTTCCAAATTAAGGGAATGGACAATGTAGCATCATGAACTTCTCAGTTTTATTGTTATCACTGAAGAAGCTCTGATGAGAAAATTCTCAGCACGAGAAAATTATGTGTATCAAATGGGCCAAAAAGGACAGAATCATATGAACATATGCACCATATGGTTCAAAACTTCCCATGTGGCAGCCTACATTATTAGTGTGCTCTGTAATATGTCTCTATAATATGCATATTAGTGCTCACAAGCAGTTAGGGCATTAGGGGTAGTAGTGTTGGCTGTGTTGGCACTATTATTATCAGATGAAGTTGGGAATGCACCTTAACCGCAACTTTTTCTCCAACCAAGTTGTTTAAACTTCGTAGTGAACAGTATTCAGTGACTGAGTCTCTCACTATAAAGTCTAAGACACTGTTCCAACATGAAAAATAAAGGACATTGATTAACTCTCCTTACAAAAAGCTAGAAAAAGATCATCGTATAAGATTACGACAATTACATCTTCGAAGTTACACAGAGCACAGAAAAAATATTTTCACAATGAACATGAAAAGGTTCACTTCACCTATCACTTCCAGGTAACTCAATCAATATATGCATGCTTCTGCACGATCATTTCTCACTCATTTAATGAATACAACAATAATCTCTCAGCAGTCATACTCAAAAACCACTTTTTTGTACGTATTATCACATATAAGCTCTTATATTCCGAGAACCACTAATTTGAAAATCTCAACTCTAATTTCTTGACAATATATTAATCACTACTGAATAAAACTAAGGAGAGAAACAAGTATTGAAGCAAAAACATGTTTAAGGAATCCTACCTGACAATTTCAGAACATAGGATTTTGACAGATGCAGAATTTGGCTTTGTTAACATAAGCACAGTCTGAGACGGTGATTCCCACTTCAAGGAAATCTGAAAAGAAAATAACAAAATAGTTGATAGGCGGACGAACACAAACGAGACTTTGAACAATAAGACAGATGTAAACTGGAATTAATTGAAAACGATAACAAAGAATCCTCAACGAGGCTGCGGCACTTGTTGCTACAAACTCAATAATCCAAGACACTCCTCTCAAACCTCAAGGAAGTATTTATAAGGATTACAAAAGACTCCTAAACCTAATCAAACTCGCAAGGATAAGATAAACTAGAAGACTACTTGACACATGACTCCTAACAAAAGATAAACCAAGCAAACTAAAGATAAACAAGAAAGTCAACCGAAAACTATCCTCCAACTAATGATCATCCGCAACACCTTTTTGCCTTCGGTTGTAGATGATCCACTGCCTCCGATCGGTATCAATAGTGTTCTTATTATACTAAAATTGATAGTCAAGCACAAAATTACATTTTGCACAGGGAATTGTGAGGAAGTGCAAATCAAGTTGCATATGACACCAGCTATACCTGTTTACTGCTGCGCTCCGCAGTTGTTATATTACCCTTCTCGAAAGACACAACATCATGTTTGTGGCGATCAGATTTTTCACCCTTGCAGCACCATGATAGCTTAAATGATGCCTGTCACCACAAGCCAAAACATCAAGTTAAATTGCAATTACTTTTTTTAAAAGTGCGTATAAATATTTAGATATGACTAACAAAGAGAATGAATGCTGGATAAATATATACAGCTGACTCTGAGTACTTCAGCAAAAAGAACCATGATGTCTGGAGCCAACAAGTCAATTCAAAATAAGAATATTTTTTTATATATTTACCTGTTTGCGTACTATCACCTCATGAGCGATCGCTTACAATAACTCCAGAGAGGACAGACGCATAAATATCAGGTGTGCTTCCTACACTTTGATTTCTGACTATCTCATTTTTACTTATTGTTTCTTTCTTCTTCTTTTTTATGAAGAATTACTGTGCAACCTAGTTTGGTAGATATTGTGAATCTATGTAATTCATAAAGCAATTAAATCACTAGTATTTTTAAAAATATAACGGCCAACAGGAATCTAACTTCTCACAAAACTCAGGAAGTAGCGACTCACCTTCCTCGTCATCTTATGTGAAGCAGGAGTGGAGTCGGAACCTGGTTCACCATCTCGAAGAACCTCATAAGTGCAAATATCATCTTTCCCGCTGCCTAACTCACATTGATCATTATTCTGATTTGAGATTGCAATGTGATCATCTGAGTTTCTGGCTCTCTCAACATTTGACCCGCTGGATTGGCCTCCCAATGACAGTACTGCCAAGCAGAACTTTAGAATTTTTAGGTAAAGAAGAATCATCACTAGATACTTGCATATAAAATCTTTTGAAAGGTATCTTGCAAATCAATACAAGAAATTAATAGGAAACTTGTGATCTCATCAAAATTTTCGGTTTGTTGGTTGCACATGGGATTTGCTGAACGACACAGATATTTGACAAATCTAAGGAAATATTATCAGTCACTAATTTATCAGATAACTTTCAGACATTCATCTGCAATTTCACTTTACAGGATAACAAGGAAGATATCAAAACATAATTTTATTTAATGCTATGCATATACTAAATGATACCACAAAATTTGCTCCTTCCCTCACTTTCTGCATAATTTGTTTGACCTCTAAACCATACCAAAGACCAGCTTAGTTTTCTTTGGGGTTAATTACAAAATAACAATCACCTCCTTTGGTGAATTTGCAATTTAGATATTTGCAAATTGAGATTACATGAAAGCTGTAATCATGATGTGTTTTCCAGCAAGGATGTCATGATGGAGCTCAAGAAAAATCAAATGTTAAGAGCCCTAATATAAATTTAAAAAGTTAATCTCATATTTATAAATTGAAACTGTAAAAATCAAATTTCGAGGTCTTCTATGCAACTAATGAAATTCTAGTGCAAACTTTTGAAGACAAAGATGGAAACAAACTCCCCGAAATAGCAGAAACTCGGTATCAATTAATCCAACGCAACTTTTGAAAACTCTTATTAAACTGAAGAAATGCAGAGGGCATGACATGGAGGCTAATCTATAGACTTCATACATTACAGAAAATCGGTAACAAGGTTAAGTAACCAATCTTAACTCCATGTCATCCAAAATTTTCCAGAAATTAGTGTCGTGTATCAATTTTCAACAGAATTAAATAATTAAATAAATATAATAAAATTGCAACAATTCTAAGGAGTAAGGATATAATTAAATTGCCAAAGTTGTCAAAGGGATTATTCATATTGCTATTTAAACAAGAAATGATGATCCTGCTGTGCAATTTGAAGTATAAATGCTCTTATTTCTTTAATAGCTTTATAGATCCTTAAAGAGCTACAAAGAATCCCAACAGTAGGAGAGCACTCCTAAGTGCAAAATCTTATATAAGAAGGTGCTAATCAGTACAATGTAGTATTAGTACTGATAAAAGTTAAACAATGTACAAGAAAGGGGAAACGTCATATAAATTCTGAAATTAGGCCCACTAGCAAGTCAAGGTGACTATCACAACTTGGCTGACACTAGCACTAGATTTTCTTATTAGCAGATCAACCAATCAGCAAAGGAAAGTTAGGCAACAACTATAATATCCTTCTTATATGCTGAGTATAGATCATCTTAAAAATTAAATTAAATAATCCAAAAGAATAAGCTAACTTATTAAATATAGAAGCTTACAACGCACATCTTTTAGTCCAAATTCATCCAACACAATGTCATGTGTAAAGAGTACCACCAAAAGTCTTCTCACAAATAAGACAAGATCCAAATGCCAAATACCAAATATAACAAGACTTGAACAGAAACAGATGGGGGCCACTTAAAATTCTATGTAATATGATAATATCTCAACAATGTTTAGTCAGTTAGATTTGAAACAAGAAATTTCGAATTGATACACAAATAATCCATGTCGTATTTTGTTGGAAAGTGGAGCAAACGGAGATATCTGCTTAGAAAGCAAAGGATCCGAACCTCAAAACTCCCAATTCATTCACTACATTGTCCTGTCAATTTGAATCTTTGGCAGATAAGGCCAACTCAGGAAAAATTCTTCAACCAATGTTGAAATAATGTAATTTTCGGTTACTAAAGCATTCAGGCTCTCATCACAGCAAAACAAACAGAATGGTAGCATTCGCATCATGAGAGGAATTCCATCTTATATAAGAGCAACAATTAGAGATCAAACAAAAAATACTAGAGTGAGCAACGCCGAAATAACCTTTCTGCTCCAACTGCAGATTATGTGCTGTCGCCAGTTCAAATTTACGTCTCCATTCAGCAGCTTCAGCTTGAGCAGAAGCCTTACCTTCTGTGACCCTTCTCAGTGCCTTTGCAACAGCTAAAACCACATTTAATCAAATTATTGATAACATAACATATTGCTCCAACAGTAGCATACATACATGTATTCTGGCAAATGGATAATATAAAGACTCACTTCTCAAAGCCTCAGAGAACTCAACCAGATTCTCTTCAATTCCTTGGAGAGGAGGTTGTTGAATAAGTTCCTCTATAGATTTTTCTGAGCTCAACACCGAGGTAGAATCTAGGCAGCCATTCTCTGCTGGTGACACGTTTCCATTGCCCTATTAGAGAAGCCAAACTAAAAAAATATGATTCCGTTTTACACTTGAAGGGGGTGGGGAGGATTATTTGATCATAAATTTACGTCGGTGCAACTCTTGGAATGCAGAAATACCAAATGCAGAAAATCGATCTGACTAGAGGTGCAGAAAAACAAAAAAAAATACATATAGCTCGATCCACAAATTCCCATTGCAACCACTTGTCTTTCAAGTCGTGATCTGTCAATTTGATTATCTCAAAAGGTTTGTTTGCACTATTGATGGAAAGATTTAGTTATTTTACAGACACGCATTTATGACCATGAACTATTTAGAGACATTCTATATCTACCTAAAATTACTGGAAAAAAAAAACATCTTCTCCAGAAAAAAATAACAAATTTCAGAGAAAGCAACCTTTAAAGAAGCAAATGACGCCTAAACTCACAAGACAAGTATCAAAAGTAAAAAATCAATCATTCATATTTGCAAGCAATAATAGAGAAACTCAGTAGTAATCTAGCCAATCAAAACAGAAACTCCAAAATCGCCTTTAACAATCAATAATCCACGTACACGGGTAGAGTTGCTTGGAGACATTTGACTGTGTCTATTATGCATATATTTCTGTGCAGGTGTGCAATACACCGCCTGAGAGAGAGAGAGAGAGAGAGAGAGAGAGAGAGCTAAAAACTGGTCAAGAACAACGACTAGTAGAGGGAAGAAATGCGAGATATATCTAAAGAAAACTAAAAGGCTAAATTTATGAATGTATGCAGTGCGAAATTAATTAAATAAAAGATTCACGAGAGTGGAAGACATGGAAAACGGAGGTAGCCGCTAGCTTGTCTTAGTTGGGCCGGAGTATCTTCGTTGCGTGGCTGGGACCCAAATACCAGACGCGTGGCTTGGAATTCCATGGACGACTTGTAAGCAGCTATCTCCAAATTGTGTATCATATTTTTCTGAAAACACCGAATTGTGTTTCATATATTTACCTTTTGAGTTTCGTAATTAATAGTTATATTTTAGTTAAGGAGATATAATAAATTGATAAAATATAAAATTGGATATTTAAAAAATAATATGATTAATAAGTGTAAAATTAATTAATTCATTAAAGTAAATAATGAATTAATTTAAATTATTTTTATTAATTTATTATATCATGAAAAATAAACACTTTTTTAATACTTTAAATTATTCATGCAAGTCATATATTTCTTTATGTAATATGATCATAACTAATAGAAAAATGATATGCTAATCATCTTTGGTGAACATGACTCATGTCATTATTATTCTTTTTTATTTTATTTTATACATCTATTTTAGAATTGGTCTACTGTGTACGCGAACTCAAACAACCTCTAATCTAAATTAATTTATGTCAATTATTATTTTTAATTAAAACTCAATAAACTCTAGTTACCTTTGTTCTGAGAAAGAGTTGACATAAAAAATTATCTTTGTTTTAATATTACTATTTATATCATAAAAGTCAAACTTGGATTCGTTCTTTTATACATTAATCTAAAGTTAAAGAAAAAAAATAAGTCGTCCTTTGGTTTTATCCCATTTATATGTTTTTTAATATTAATAATAATTTCTAAATTTTTTAATCAAATTAAATATAGGTTACATGTGAATGGTTATGACAAAAAATGGTCGACTAGCATAACTAATAACTATGAGCACAATAGAAAATATGGTTAGATTTTAAAAAAAAATCACAAATCTGGTGAGACTTGGTGCATTGAAACCACTGTTTTGAAAACCGGACCGGACCGGCCGGTTCGGCCGCGAACCGGCACGGTATCCGGTCCGATCTACACATAAAAACCGCCTACCTAATGAGCCGCTACGAACCGGAAAAACCGGCCGGGTTCCCGGCCGGTTCAACCGGTTCTAACAAATTATTTTTAAAAATTTATTCTGACCCATACGCAACCCAATTGCCCATACCCGACCTGCTGGCCTAAAGTCTGAATTGTGAATTCGTTTCACGGTTTCACTTCACCCTTTCAATTCCAGAGAACAAGGAACATTTCAAGCTAGCTGTGACTATGATCAAATATATGTTTTTAATAGCTTTCAGCTCTTTGAAGCTATGCATGATTTGTACCCCTAAAATTCCATCAGTAAGGCGTCTGCCAAACTAGATGATTGTTCATTATCAATAAATAGTCCACATTGGGCGATTTCTTGCAGCTAAACATGGGAAATATTGTTTTGAGCATTCACATTTACTATATCTATTATTGGTGATCATGGATTATAAACTTAGTATCCTAATTACCACTGTCAACGTATGCTTGGTTTATTAAATTGTATATATATAATTATATATATATGCTACAGTATTACGGTCCGACCACCGGTCCGACCATGAACCGATAGCTTCGCCGGTTCGCTCACCGGTCCGGTTTTTAAAACATTGGTTGTGGATATGTTGCAAGAGCTACAAAAGTACATCTGTTTAAGATAATACTGCATTTTTATTACATGTGAGTATTCGGCTTTCGATTCAGTTTTTTGCTCAAACCAAACCGAACCGAAAAATTGATTTTTTTCAAAAAACTGAAATTGAAGGGAACCGAATTATCCGAAGAAACTGAACCCAAAAAATCAAAATCCATACTATGAAAATTTATTCGAACCGAAAAACCTGAAATTATACAAAAATATCTGAATATATATATATATATATATATATATATATATATATAATTATAAATAAATAAATGTATATTATAATATTAGATATAAATTCAGTTTTCGATTTTTAATATATCTAAACTGAATCGAAAAATCGAAATTCGCAAAAAATCTAAACCGAACTGAAATTCGAAAAAAATCAAATCAAATTTTAAATTTCAATTTCGTTTAATTCGGTTAGGATATTTGGCTTTCATGTATCTAGTTACCAGGGGAAAGCTTATATTTGTTACTCCTCTATCTAAATAGATATTAGTGTTGATACTTATATAATTTTTTTTATCTCCAAGTAAAAAAAGGAAAAAAAAAAAAACTGTAATGTCAATATAAATTAAAATGACAAAATTTCCTGAAAATTGTAAGGAAAGTGTGGGAAAATTTTGTGATGGTTCTGTGGCATTCACTATAAATTCCGCAGGTGCTATACATAGATAGACTTCAAATCGAGAAAAACTATGGAAATTGATTTGATCCGCCATGGATAATCCTTTACACTCCCGTTATACTCCTCTATTAATAGGGTTCGGTTTCCATTAGATTTTGTGGTGTCCTAAACTACTTGTAACTACTGGTGGGTGTTCGGGAGATTATCCCACACTAAAATCGGCCATTGGTTTCTCTGTTTCTTCTATTACGCAACCCTCAATTTGTGAATGTATGAGAGGTCGGCATGATAAAGAGGCGTTCTTGTCAAGCAATTTTGTCGAACGCTAATTGCTCTCCTCGATTCCGCCGTTTTGGGTTGTTGTTTTATGGCGGCGGCGGCCTCGAATTTCATGTTGGGGCAAAGGGATTTTAATATGTCTTTCAGAAGGCTTTCTTCCAATCTTTCTGCGACGTCATCAGCAATTGATTTGAGTAGAGGGAGGATTCTTGCATATGGATTCAGCATTAAGGGCTGCTCCTCTGAGAATTGCGGCAATGTTTTGCGGAATTGTAATGATTTGAAGAGCGATCGTGTTGGTGTGAATGAGGTGCTGAAAGTGCGGGCGTACGGCCCGTCAATGCCGCAGCTACCGCGTCTTTCTGAGGAGGTTGTTAGGGCGGACGATCAGCGGCGGAGTGTTGATCCTAGGGCTGTTAACGGTGGCGCCTCTGCAAATAGGGGGAATTCCGACGGAGCTCTGGACCAGCCCTCGCTGGAGAAAATCATGATTGCCGTTGATGTTGATGAGGGTATCTTGATTGTTCTTAATACGGAGAGATTTGAAGTTTTTTCTTGTTTTGAGTTCGATATTTGCAGTATGTTTTTATGGACTATACAATTAGTTGCACTATTTGTTTATCTCTATGAATTAGTCAATCTCTTTAGGTTTTGGTATTGTATTGAATAATTCTACCCCCTTGTATAATAGCTGGTGATTAGTCAACCGAATTTTTTAATTATTTTTGCCTTGTGCAATATGTGGTAATGGTAGATTGCTAGATGCTATTGGAGTCTAATCTTTGTTTCGTATCAAGTTGCTCGTTGCAAGTTCGGCTTGACTTGCTGATACTATTGTTGAAAGTCTAGAAACATTTGTTATCTTCATGAAATGTTGAAATCCATTTATTGGTTTGTTGGCAGTTCTAGGGAACTTCGTATCAGCTCTTAATCGGTTCATAGTGGATCGCTACTCCCTAAACCACTCAGTTTCTGAATATCACGTCTATGAGTTCTTCAAGGTACTGTGTAGGACAGGATAACTCATACTCTCCTTTATAGTTTCTTTAAAGTGAATTATCTCTAGATAAATCTATTTGAATCCTTTTAAGATTTATATAAGTAATATTTGCTTATCGTGTTTTACCGGTATACCTTGTTTCTGCATAGAGGATTTTGTTCTGCTATATAGCAAACAAGTATAGAGAAGAAAACAGTTGATACAGTAATCTGTTTGCCTCCCACTGTGGCATCACTTTTCGTTGTTGAGTTGAATCAGTCTGTGGAAACGTTTTCTGCGTTGATTGATTATGTGATGTATATATGCATGTTCCCCAGTTATAAATATGTTGTTCCGGGCTTCTATCCGTGGACTTGGATTCGACATACACCCCTTACAAGCACCAAAAGAATGTGACTAATAGCATTCCAGATGTAAAATAAAATTGAGGAGGTTTTGAGGCAGTGATTGTCTGTTCAAAAATAATTTTACGTTTCCCCGAATAAGCTATGCAGGCTTGGCATTGGGTGGACAATAATGTCATAGTCTGCCATACGATTACTTCTTAGTCCGTTAAAATGAGAAACTGCAAGTATTGTAGGGTGGTTTGGTTATCCTGGTATATTATCTTCTAAACACAATTGATATATCATCCATATTGTGATCCATGCTTATTTTTCTTGCAGATATGGAACTGTTCACGCGACGAAGGTATTACATAATATGCTCAACTTGGCTGGTTGTCATACATTTAAATGATGTTTTTCTTTATTTTTGGACTTATATGGGATTTCAATTATTAGAAGTTCTTTTTAAGCATGCTGCTCTATCTTCTCTCTCTTCTCTGCTGCCATTTTCCAGATAAATCCATGATTTTATCGCCTCCTTTTTCCTTGAAATAAAAGACAATTTTTTGTATAAAGGTTTTATCATAGTACCATGATACAGTTTGTATTCCGTTGTTTCCGAACACTGGAATATTGGCTTCAACTACAATATTGATGCACTCATCTGTCCGATCTTTTAGTTAAGTGTTAATGTCAATGAGGTATTGGTAGTTATATCTGTTTTAGATGTCAGAGAAGCTACTAAATGTAGCATGGCTGTTCCAAATCTTGTTTCGATGGTTCTGTTTCTTAGTTGCTCTATGGGTATGAAGTACATTAAAATGAGTTGTTTTAGATTATTTATTTATTAATATGGACCTGATGGTTTGGTCCGATAATTTTCCTACCTGGTTGCAGGAGCTTGTAATTTCTGATCTCAGTCGAGTTGAATGATTCATTTCCTTTCTCAAAAAGGAAAAGAATAAAAAATATGGGCATGCTCTTTTGTATTCCATGAATCTATTTATTTGGAATTTGAATGAATGTCTGTTGTTGCTTTTCTTGTGGCAGCTGATCATCGTGTACATGAGTTCTTCAAGACACCTTACTTCAAGAAAGGGATAAATCCAATTCCAGGTGCTCGAGAAGCACTTGAAAAGCTATCTGAAATTTATAACTTGTCCATTGTCACGTATGTATGCGGACTCTTCTGATCATCTCCCCTCAATACCCAGCCAAGATCATTAACCTTACTTTGTATTTCATGTATAGGTCTCGACAGAATGCTATCAAGGATCACACAATCGAATGGATCGAGAAACATTACCCAGGTCTTTTCCGAGAAATCCATTTCGGGAATCACTTTGCTTTAGATGGCAAATCAAGACCTAAATCCGACATTTGCAGGTATGAATCAACTCAATCGTTGTTATTTTCCAATGTCTTTGTATATATCTAGCTGAATAAAATCATGTATGTTTTGCAGGTCGTTGGGAGCAAAGGTGTTGATCGATGATAACCCGAGGTACGCGATGGAATGTGCAGCAGTGGGGATTAAGGTTCTTCTTTTCGATTATGAGAATTCATATCCATGGTGCAAAACAGAGCATGCTGCTCATCAACATCCTCTTGTAACCAAGGTCCACAACTGGGAAGAGGTGGAGCAACAATTATCTTCCTTGCTTGTTTCTTAGTCATTTTATTTACAAAATTGAACACTTTTTTTAATTGAGATTCCTTCAAAATTGTGAAAGAGAATCGTCTCAGACATATATAAGTAGTTCAATTTGCTTTTATTCTATATTTTCGTTGTAGAGGTATAAATGAATTTTGTAGGGAAGGTTCCACTACATGAAATAGCTCATGTTTACATTTGATTATTTCATTAAATACAGGCTCCTTGAGTAGTCTGAACTTTTGCAATTAGTCGAAGAAATTACAGGTCTAGTGACATGTATTCTCTATATTTTTGGTTTGATTACAGTTGTGCATTTGTAACTATTGACTTTAGTAGTTTACAAACTTATGCATATCAACACTTGTACAATTTATTATAAACAATTGTATTTTATAGATGCATAATGCAACCCCATATTAGTAATCAATCAGTTTTCTCCTCCAAAACTTGCAGAGCTGCAAAGCAATAATCGCAAATAATTAGACTTTTCTTGCACATGGAAATACTTATTTGTTGCATATTTTATTTACCTGGTTCAAAAATCTCAGGATTTATAAGCCTCACCACCCCCTTCGCTTTGACAGTCTTTCCAGGTAAAAGCTCAGAATACAAAGCCTATCATAGTAAAAACTACTAAGTTTAAGAGAATGAGATAACAAAAATAGGAGATCGATCGTTCATTCCAGAGCACCGATGGCTGCAGGAATGCCGAAGGTTAGAGCCATGGCGGTGTATGATCTCGTTCCCACCGTCCTTCCGAATTCCAGTAGGGTTGCTTTATGGTGTTCACTCGGTTGGCCATTTGGGAACTCCACTTCCACTTCATGGTGAAAGAGGACCATGTCCTGGTTCATGAATACACGACGATCAAATCATCCTCCATTTCTCCGTGGATCTTTATTATTTGTCTAAAGAAACAAGATTATGCAGGTTACCTTCTCTATGCCTGAATATGAAAACCTATCTTCCACCCGGAGGCAGGAAACGTCGAATGCACAATGGCACAACTTCGGGATTTCGGCCTTCTCTCGGAAACCCAAAAATCTGATGAAAACAGTGTAAGACAGAGTAAGAAAGGCAGTTGCCTCATATTAACTACACGCAATCCCTTCGAGTCTTCTGTACTGTGATTGAGAAGTGCTGGCAAATAGGTTCCAGACGTTGGCCTTGTCTCGTTTTCTGGCATTGGCGTCGCCTCAGTGTTGAAGAAACCGATTCTTGCTAGAGTTCCCATAATCCCTCCAAAACCTACAATAAGATATCTGATAAGTATTAATTGTTGCTAGGATTTATGGGTAAAATCTAGCTTACAAGAGACAAATCTACATTTTAATGGGTGATTGGAATTGAAAGAAGAAGAGATTGAAGTGCAATAGCTGGAAAAGATGGAGAATGCACACAAAAAAGACAATAAGAAGCAAAAAACTTGTCTCTATCACTGACTACCGAAGAGACATTCCAGCTGCCCAGAACGAAGGTCGGCTAACATGTACACTATTGAACAAAACTATCATTTTCGGGTAGTTGTGAGGTGTCCATCCAGCTGCGAAGAAGAGGGGCAAAAATTTCTATCTAGAATAAGGGAAAAACAACAAAACCTACCTGAAAGAGGAGATCAAGCCGCAAATATATAAAGAAGGAAGGATGAGAGAAAAATGAGCTACCACTCACTCACTCACTCTCCACGACTCTATTCACTTCATTGCACACTAGCGGAGGAGGAGATTCAGATTCTGGGAAAGAACATCACCTCTGCCATGATGGGATAAGACAGAGGAAAAAGACCTGCTATTCTCTTTCATGCTTTGATTTTTTTAGAAGAAAAATACTGTTCCATTGCTTGATTGAATGCTATTAGCTTGTGGATCTTCTTAGATATTTGGTTGTTGAGTCTATTTTGAAGTTTGTTGAACCTTGTTCCATTTTAGTTTTCTATTTTGGATAAACTTGAATCTGCATTTCTGTTTTGTTTGTTGATCTCTTTCACCGAAAATGGCAATCTTTGGTGAAACTTTTTGAACTACATTATTCGCTCAGGGCAATTGGCTTCCTTTCAGATCCAAGTTATTTTTGTCTAGTTTGTTTTTAAGCCTAGTAAATCGAGTTGTTATTTTAGGTTATGTCTTTGAATCTTGTTGAAATTTGGTTTTCTTGCTTAGTTGTTAAGAGTTGTTTGAATGTGTCTAGGGACTTAGTCTAGGAAAGTCTTAGTTGTTTGTTTGTTAGTTTGCTTGCATTTAAGTTTTCTGTCTACAATCTGCACCTTGTCTTCTCTCATTTTCCTAGTTTAGAGCTTGAAGGTCCCTGTATTTCCAGTTTTTAAAAGCCTGCAAAAGTTATTTATTACTTGAAATAGAAAATAGACTAATCTCCTTTTCTAGCATAGGTGGTTTAGCCTTCATTTTAAGTTTAGTCCATTTAATGGAGATCTGTAGTTCTTTATTTAGTTTATGTTGACCTTGTCATTTCAAAGAAAATATTTTAAAGAAAATGTTCAATCCTGATTTTTTCTGAGTGTAGGAATAGTTGTAGACTTGTAGTCACGCCTTTGAGACTTTCAAGTTGTCCAGTTTGTTTTCTGAATTCGAAGTTGCCTAGTTTGACCTTCAGCGTTCAACCCAGTTAGTTTTGTTTAATCCAGTTCAATTTGGTAGTTTGATTTGTTTCCTACACTTAGTAGTTAGTTTATTTTCTATATTTTTCCAACACAATGAAAATAGTCGTGGCGGCATCACTAACCCTTCTTAGGTGTGGTAAGCATGTAAAAGAATTTACATTCCTCATAGATTCGACACTCATTTTTTGCCTTATACTAAATTAATATTATAGTGATTTGTGGGAAACAGAAATATTATTGATAGGCTGGGTGGTTCCTTAATGACAAAATCTTTGAAAAACTTAGCCTTATCAATATCAGTCCACAATTTCATGTCAAATAAACTTTTAATTGGAATATGCAGAAGTAAAACAGAAACTGTTCAGATGCGGGATTCCCATCAATGCTTAGTTTGAATGATATATATAAAGGAGAGAGGGATATTGCCTTCATAACGGGGAGTTCCTCGGAAAATGGTTGCAGCTTCATTTCCTATCCCATAAAGGTCTCCATACACCAACGAGTTTCAATTTGGAAGACATTCAAGTGCAAACGCGGGGAAGTATGGTATCCGAATCTTTGAAGCAGAATCATAGAGGTTGTCACCTGCATTTATGAACATGTTACCAAGAATTGCACGAAGAAAGAAGAGAGTATATTGCAATGCAACGGAATAGCAAAAGAAATCAAGCGACACATATTTGAATGTAACAGAAGAAAATTAATCTTGTATTTGATTGAGTAAGAGCAATATCATGGCTTGTGAAGTTACCATCAACATACACAATTTCACCATTTGTAGACAAAATAATACCTAAATTTGTAAGCTTGCAGCATCTGGAGATGGAAGACCTGAGCTTCGTCGATCATCTTCATATATAATTTCCATTAGTATGCTCAATAGCATCAATTGACTTAAACCGAAAAGCAAATAGTTTGTCGCTTAGATATTTTTTCCTTTCTATGCGACAGTTGAAACCACCCTTGAAGAGACTCATAGAGAGAGACAGCCGCCGTCTTGTTGCCTCTAGTGTTGATCAAATGTAACGTAGAGGTGATCCCAGACTCTCACTATAAGATACAACAAGGATTTAGTTGGAGGGAAGCAGAGGACTAATGAATCATTTGACAATTTTCTAATATACCTTTAATTCATTAATTCTTAAATACTCAAACTATGGATTTAAAAGTGTATCAGGTTTTCGCATTGCTCCTTTGTCTCATTAAAGAAAAAATCTTAGTAAAAAGTATTTGGAGAACAAATCCTATTCCACTGTTTTGTTTTTAAGATTTTAATCACAAATTGGGATTACTATTACTAATAAAAGCTTTATAAATTTATCTTAATCAAAATTTCAAAAGGTCATAATTAAGTAGGTAATTTGGATAGTTTTGACATATAATTATAAAAGTGGGTGGATTTGACATGTATGTTATGAAAAATGGGTATTTTAATTTCTCCCATAATTTAATGTATATTAGTATGCATCGACTACATGATTAGATTAGACACTGTAATTTAAATGTATGAAATAATACTTGGAATAAGACCATGGGCTACGAATGTGTTCCATTGATTTAAGAGTTTTTGGCTCATATAACCCATTTGTTCCATTGATTTCTTGTATACATACGAGCGGAGCGAAAAGAAAGCAAGGGGGGAATTCTTCGATTGTTGGGTCCTTGAATGCAATTCATATTGTATATTATGTTTTTAACTAAATATGAATTAACATGCAACGAAGAGATATAAAAGATGGTCTCGTGTGAGACATGTTGACATGTGAAAAGTAGATCCGAAAAATGGTTTCACCATAGGAGCTGGACTTACTGTAATTATTACACACTACTCTATGATACATTTTTAAAAGTTTTAATTATACAATTGACAATAGTATTTTAATTTTGATATTTTGCATTAGAGGTGGAAAAATGGGTATCGGGTATTTCCCGACCCGACCCAATACCCGCCGGGTATTGGGTACCCGATACCCGTTAAAATCGGTATTAGGGTCGGGGTCGGGTATTGGAATAGAGAGAATTCGGGTGCGGGTACCCGAGCGGGTAATACCCGCATACCCGCAATACCCGA
>JAYDZE010064850.1:0-25498 GCA_034509125.1 Monilaria moniliformis | reverse complement strand
ATATATATATTCTAATTAAGACCTTCAATTTACACTCTTATTACATAAATATTGAAACATGATATTTTATATACTTCCAACCTTATGGTATTAATTTAGAAAAATTATTTTATAATTTTCATATTTTCGAATTTCGGATTTTCGGTTCGGATCGGATTTGGAAGTTCGAATTCCAGATAATTCGGTTCGGTTCGGATTTAATTTTTAGAAAATTTCGAATTTTCGGATCGATTCGGATTAGGCAAAAATCCGAACCGAAATCTGAATGCTCACCCCTATAGACAAGGGCCTTGTGATACATAATCTTGGAGGAACAGTGAATAAACAAGGGCCTTGTGCGGCACAAAGTCGATATTATAATCGCGGGCTTGCCTTTTTACTATTATGTGTATCAAAAACTTGAGTAATACTATTGGACCAAGACAACTAAATCTAATCTTGGCCTTATCCACCCTATCAAAAACACACTTAAGTGTATTTGTCTTCCATTTTCAAAAATAGTGTGAAAGCAACTCATGTGTTTTGAAATTAATTAAAGATTTCATTATTTAATCCAAATATGTAAGACAATATGCACTAGTCATCGTAGAAAATCATATTTGTTATTCTTTCTTACAATTTCTATGCAAATTGAGCAGACTCATTCCGTTAATATATAATGTCACAGTCAAAACGAATATCGCTAAGAATATATATGATTTGTTGCATTGAAGAAATAGATTAGATTTATTGCATTGACGAAATAAATTAGATTTTTTTTATTGTGATCTTAATAGATAGAGGGTAAGAAACTCTACATACAAAATAATATAAATTTTAAAATTAATAAAAAATTTAAAAAATGTAAAATTATTAATCAAATCTTATTATGGCAAAAATATTATGTCTCAAAATCATGACTTTTTTTATTATCAAATATTATGTACACGATGATAAATTTATAAAACATAATATTATTCTGAATATTTCATCTAAATATTGTGACATTATCCGATATTATTATGGAGCAAATGATTTATTCGGTCACGGATAAAATGTGACGATGGTAGCACCTCAGCAGTCACCTCCAAAAAAGGAAGTGGTGGTAATACATTAATCTAACTATAACGTTACCTACCGCACTCACCAAACCAAACGCACTATTTATATACTTCTTGAAATTCATACTTTATTTATATTTACATTTTTATGAAAGGGGCGGCCGCCTGTCTCAATTTCCTAATGCACCGCAAGACAACCAAATATTTACAAAATCTCTTATTATTGCCTCTTACACTACATGAATAATTATTTTTGTAAATTACTTGTATTTCTAGAAGGTTTATGAAAATAATTTTTTTTAAATGATCGAATTAAAAAAGTTGAAAAAATATAATAATTTAAATGTATTAAACAAAATCAGTATTATACATATTACATTAATATCAACATAATTATTAGAAATTCATAAATTGTACAAAATTATTTATTAATATGTTAAAAATTTGAAAACAATATAACTCAAACATGATTAATAAGCGAAAACCAAAAGATTAGTTAGAGTTTGAGTACGGAAAATATAGTTAATTTATAAAGAGTCAATTAATAATGATCGAGTCTATCACAATTTTTAATGGTTTTATTTTATCAAATTTATCTAAACCTTTAAAATTTATTAATTATATCTCAATCTTTAGCAATTGTATCAAATCTTTTCAACTTATTAATTCTATCCCCAATTTTCTAACTTGTATTAATTTTATCAATTATTTTTGAGATAATTATTTTAAAAAGTAAAAATTAAAATGAAATATTAGTATCCCTATATTCAACATTTTTTTTCGAAGCAAAATAATAGGTTATCTTCCGATATCCTCGTATTCAACTTATTTCTCATAGCAAAATAATAATTTATCTTTCTATACGTTATGTCACGACTCAACTGTTGGGATAAAATTTCAATAATAAAATTGATACAAGTTGAAAACATCATTTAAGATTAATAAATTAAAAAATGAAAATATTAATAAAATTGGATTAAAATTAATAAATTTCATTGAATGAGAGAAATAGAATAAATAAAATGATTAAATTGCGGGATGAATTCACGTTATCACATCGTAATACTGCGCACGACTTATCACTCGTGTAAAGCGGAACTGGTTTTAATAGGTGACGTTGACTGCTGATACAGAACAAAAAATGGCCGGCCCCTCCATTTCTTGTTTTCTATTCATACATTTCCATTTTTCTTGCAATTTGCGAGATGGATGGATAAGGAATTATGGGTCCTTTTCTCTCTCTCTCTATTTGCCTATATTTTCTCTACCATGAATGAGTTCTGCTCCTCCTGATGCTCTTCACACTTTACACCTAGATAAGCTGGTTACTCTCTCTCTCTCACTCTCTACACTCTATACACGTACACCCATGAAAGCAATTCAATTTCCTTTATGCTGATCGTTTCTACCATGTCAAATTGATGCTCTGCGTTTATGATTTTGGCCTGAATCCTTTTTCTCTCTATGTGTTTGATCAATTGCCTGTGAAAATTTTGTTGGAGATCATTGCGAATTCAGCTGCTTTTATTTGTTGAAGTTTTTCATCCACTTCTGGGAATTAGAAAAAGCGGAATCGTTGTCGCGGCTGCGGGTTTTCCTTTGCTTTTTAGGCTTGTTTTCTTTTAGCATATAATTTTCAAGATCTCCATACTCCTTTGAAATTCCGGTATTAATTGCATAATCTGTTTCAGTTTTATTTTGCTGCAATTGCATGTTAGATTTCAAGGATTTCTGCTGATTTTCGGGATTTTGGATTTTGGGTTCTTTTCTTGAAAGTTTGAAATTATATAATTATATTCTAGTTCAGGTAGGTAGCTCATCTTGATGTCTTTTGATACGCTCAAGTAAAAGAACAGAAAAAGTATATTTCTAGCTACTTTTGACAGACAAAATACATGTCTTTTGGGCGGTCTGCTTCAAATTGAAGAATCAATTAGGTAAACTATATACCTACTGAACAAAATTCTTTATATTCAAGACAAGAAGGTCACCTAAATTCAAATATTAAATATGATAGAAGATTGTTACCTAATATCAAATTAAGTTTGGTAGGGCGCAGATTGGAGGATTGTCGTATAAGGGCATTTTCGTAAGTCCACCAAAAAACAACCTTGAACAATGCTCTTGCAAGATCTTGTCTGGGGGGAAAGGGGATGCTTTTGATAGTTATGCTTTTGATAGTTCAACACCTCTGCATCAGCATCTCATATGTGGAGAAAAATTGTTGTTAAAATTCAACTGTTGTGTGAGAAAGTCTATCTTGATCATACGAAACCATAGAAGTCTCCATTTCTGTGTGCGTGCGCGTGCTAGTAGTTATGATAGATGTGCTTTGGCTACTTGCCCCTAACAACTTCTCCTTCACTAGCAATTTGTTTCTAAATCTTCCTACTGTTTACCTAATACAAAAATTGTCTACTAATCAATGTCCTTTTCTTTTCTTGATCGCAGTAGGTGTTAGGTTACTGCTTTGTGGTTCAATTGTTTAGGTAGTGGTCACTAATTAATATTATCCCTTATAAGATATCGATTGGAGGGCTGGGAGAATGAACCAACCACCGTCTGCCAAAGGGCTGTCTCCCTCGACACCACCATCAAAGACAAAGGAGTTGGATGTTCCACTCCACACTCTTGGATTCGAGATTGATGATCTCTCACCGACCAAAGTTTCGGGCCACATTCTTGTTACTACGAAATGCTGCCAGGTAACTTTGCTTCTCCCATCTCCATTTGTTGTTTATAGGGAATTTGAGAGGTTTGATTGAGCATGGATTGGCAGCCCTTCAAAGTGCTACATGGAGGGGTGTCGGCGCTGATAGCAGAGTCATTGGCAAGCATGGGCGCTCATCTGGCATCGGGACTGCAGAGGGTGGCTGGGATACACCTGAGCATCAATCATCTCAAGAGTGCTAAGTTGGGCGACTTTGTCGTTGCTGAAGCTATGCCGTTCAGTGTCGGAAGAACTATTCAGGTGCGTTCTTTAGCATTGTTTTTCGACGAATAAATGGTTCGAGAATGCACACTTCTTTGCTGAAAAACATGTCTTTGATGATGGTGAATATGCAATATGAGCAAATGTTGAACAAAACTCACCTACTCTTCACCTTGTGAAACAGAACTGTCCCAACAACTAGTCAAGTTATAGGTGAACACATTACGTGGATGGCAAATATCAGTTTCTATCCCAACCTTTGGTCGTTTTTCTTTAGTGATGTCCCAATGTTTGATAAATTACAAATCGATACATGAACTTTCAACATTTTCGCAATTCCGTCTCAAGGTGATGTTTCCAACAACTGAGAGCGTTGTTGTTTCGGACCTACGTGGAATATATCAGAATATGTATGTCCTTAAGCATGTATTTTCTTATCAGTCTTCGACGTGCTATGTGAGATTTCATTGTAAATATCACATTTTTGACATAATTGTGAAAAATATTAGATACTTGTATATGAATTAGTAATTACGTACGATTGATAGAAACACTCAAAGGTTACGACATAATATTTTTTTTTGTCATTATGTCAAATATCAAACTACTATCTGTAGAAGATGAATGATGGTGTAATGGCTTAATTCAAAATCTCTCTCTCTCTCTCTCTCTCTCTCTCTCTACACACACACACACACACACACAGGATTGTTGTACTAATGCTCTCTCTCTCTCTCTCTCTCTCTCTCTCTCTCTCTCTCATAGGTGTGGGAGGTGCGTCTTTGGAAACGTGATGCTTCAAACGCAGAGATTAAGACATTGATTTCATCTTCAAGAGTTACTCTTCTGTGTAACATGCCTGTCCCAGAATCAGCCAAGGATGCTGGTGATAGTCTCAAAAAATACGCCAGATTATGAACTTAATTCAATTCTTCATACCCACGATTGTCTATTTAGAAAATAACATGATACTTCTCTTAAAATGTATAATATTAAATAATCTGTGTGTATATAGATATATGCACGTATATTTATAGATTGGTCGACTGGAGCATATTATGAGAGACAAAACCTCATTCGGCAAATCTTATTTTGGAATTCAAATAAAAAGGAAGCAACTTATATTATAACTTTATTGCAGTCATGACTTCGAAATGTTACATTGTGTATTATAATAGAATTTACATGCCCAAAGCAAATGGGATGAAGGTAGATTTATTATTATTACTATAATTAAGGGCCGGGAATGTCCCATTTGGGCAAAATGGAAATCTTTATTTAGTATTCAATGATAATTATGATTTACAAAATAAAAGTATTAATATTAATTGGTGTAGTAAGCATTTTCAGGGGACTCTTGCCTATATGTTTAATGTGGGCCCCAAATTCGAAGCGTAATTAATATCTTTAAACAATGCAATAAAAGCGATTTATATGTATATAATTCATGAGTGTATGAATTAATTAGGTCAGATTTTGAACGAGCAAAGAATTGAAATACCACATTACAATTTCAAATATATGATAAAATTAAACAGCAGTACAGATCCGATTGGGAACGTCCATGCATGCATCAAGGTATATATGAAAAGATGGAAAATTTTCTTTTACAAACCTCGAAAAGATTAAAATGATTTATATATCATATACATTTCATATTAGTATGCTATATTGATAAAGTATAATTAATGGACCAGATTAATTGAAAATATGAGTAGTGCTGCAAAATAAATATTAAAGCAATTGAAGATTTTCACATTGATCTTTATTAATCAACTGATGAAACCCTAAAATCCAGCTTCGTCATCTAAAACATGCTAATTAGAGTTAGGTTAGACGAGCTAGGATGAGTTAATTAGGGCAATTGGGTGAAAAAGTTGGTGGATGACATTGTTGCAGACAGCCTTGGAACTTGTGGCCAATTTGACATTCTGATGGATGGCTGTTGCTGCACTCGAACGCGATCGCCACCTCGGAGGCGCTTGCTCCTTTGATGTTCTCATACAGAATGTTCTGCATTTGCACTGCTGACCTCTGAAATGGAGATTCAGCATTTTTTTATTTTTTTATTTCTTGAATTAGGGTATAAAATAATTTTTTTAATTCTGTCTGTCACCTGTTCTTGACAAGGTTTTTCTTGATCACAGTAGTGTTGGTCTATGATTATTGGATTCTCCACATTTTCCATCTCTATGTTCTGAAATTTGATGTTGCTTGATTTTCAAGCAATATTACATATATATAGATACGTCTAAACATGTATAATTTGCAATGAGAGAGAGAGAGAGAGGTTGTGTATGTACCTGCCATGTCTCGATCCTGACTCCATTAGTTGTTCCAGAAAGCTTAGCTCCATTGATCACAATATGAGATACATCAGCTCGTGATTTTCCAGCACCTAAGCTTCCAATACTGAGTGAACAACATGAATAATTAATTTCGACTGGTGGGGTTTGAAATTCCGGATTATTGTGAATGTAAATTAAACGAAGCTGATTCCATGGCCAGTGACTTGAACCTTGTCTGCTCCACTCACAGTCATCACCTAATTCATCATGCAACAACATTAACTCACAATAACCAATTTAATGCATATACCAATATACTAGTATAGTATGACTGATAAAAAAAGACGATTATTTTGATGGGATGATGAGAGTAATTAATCAAAATTAGAAACCCGTGGCCGTGGTGGTGGTACAGATTTTGATGTTGCGGATTCCATCGGCGTTGGGGCTGTTTCCACAAGATTCGAAACTTTAATTTGTTGGGAATTTTCTATTTTTAGGTTATTCACCCCCAAATTTGTGCACTGGTAGAAGGTCAAGGCCTGCATGCAATTTTTTAAATTTAATTAAATTGGAAGTATTTACTTTATATACCATATGTAAATAAATTATAGAAATCAACGTACCGTTGGAGCAACCGTGCATGGCTGCAAAAACACAAACACATGCACAAAGAATCTTGTTAGTGATTAGTACGATGTTATATATACAGTGATCGATGCACGAAATCAAGAAAGAAATTAATTTTATTTAATTACATTAGCTTTATTTGTTTTGCAAGAATTTTGCCACTGCTTGATGCTTCCACCAATCTGCAAAATATGAAATTATAATAATTAATTAAATTTCTTTTCCAAAAAAATAATATCATCAAACTTTATTAATTCATGGCCTTATTACCTGCATTGCTATGCCAGATTTGCAAGGCCCTGAAAACCTAATTTGTTTCACAAGAAAATTTCTGTTTTTTGGCACAACAAAATTGACCTCTGCTGAAGATGAACATGCTGTCTGAAATGCCTGAGACAAGTAAATCAATAAATCTCAATCATGTAATAATATTATATTCAATTATGATAATTAGATCACACATTTAATTTACCTTGGTATCATCAGTAGCTCCATCACCTTTAGCCCCAAAATCGAGCACATTAACTACAGTTTGAACTGAGGCTGCAGCAAGTGATCTCCTAATCTTCATGAAATTCTTGTGCGAATCGTTCTCAAAGTGGAGGCCGAAATACGAAGGAAAGGCGCAGAAACCATAGCCCGATTCTTGCTGGAAGTAGGCATTATCAGGCAAATGTCCGCCATTGTTGAGGCCGGAGGTGGAGCTAGAGCGCGAGCTCAAGCTCAAAGAAAAAGCTAGCAGTAAGTATGGAAAGATATATATACTTTTCAACTCACATTTCTTTTCTCTATGAAAGGTCAAGTTTCCATCTTGTTTCAATCACATATTGAAGCAACATTAATTAGAAAAAATATATAAACAATGATTATAAGTTAGGGCATCAATATGATTTGGGCCTTTGTAGTGATGGACCAGAAACAGGCCCAACCATCGATTCAAGCTTTGATCATTGCTTTGTTTTGCGAATAGCAACATTAAAATGAGACATCAAAACCAAAATGAGACATCAAAACCAAACATTCATCCCTATTTTTAAGGAAATGTGGAGTTGATCGATGAGTTTAATGCGGCGGGGACCAACGAGGAGTTCATGGCCGCTAGGAATGGACTGCGGTGTGCGAGCCTACGTCGTTTAGGTATGTGAATGCGACTGCTTTGCCGTCCAGCATGGACTGGGGAAAAAAAGGGTATATCAGAATGGAGAGGGATGCTATGCATTCCTCATACCCTCTTGCTTGAATGTGGGAACTACTTTTTGTGTTGCATTGTGTGAATGAAATTGCTAAGAAAGATACATATATTATTGAGATTATTGGTACAACAACACATTGCACTTATTCCTATAGAGTACAATCTTTAAGAAAACAAGGAAGAAGACTCCTTTATCTCGGTAGAGGCTCAGAATTGGATCTCAATAGCCCATCTGTACATTTCCTCTACTGGCACTGGGATGGAGAGAGTCGCCAGCCCGGTGGCGGATTCATAGTCGAATCCAGTCTCAGTGCCACCCACGATGCACTTCAATGGCCTCTGAGAAGAGTAGGCGCCAAAGCGGCCGCAGCCCCTGACTTTAAGTGTGATGGTGCCATCAGAGATGTCGCACTGCTCCACAGCACCACCAGTGTTGAACATGTCGAGTAGGCCAATTGGCGCGAAGGAAATGTCTGACGTGATCTTCTGCTTTTTGAGACAAAATAGTTTAGTTTTATGTGACGGTGGGAGCTAGCTAGCCATGCATATATGATCTGTTGTATGAGAAAGCTGACCTTGAGAGGGCAGATGTGGTAAAGTTCGTACTCAAGAACCTTGAGCGTGACAGGGAGGGATGCGCCTTTAGGCAGGCGGACTACCTCGCCAGATCTATGCGCATAGACAATGGCATCACCGTTCCAATCTGGTCCAGCAAGTTGGGCTATGCCATTAACGTCCATAGCTTGAACGGAGCCAGTGAGCGTGCCAGGGGAGGCATCATGGATGCGCGTCTTCTTCTCTATCTTGCACCAGCCTGCGCCTTGGCAGTTGAAGACGCCAACTACTCCAGAACACTTGTTTGCATTCCAGATTTTGAGCAAGCTATCATGGTGCTGGGTGTTAGTTGCCTTAAAACAGGGTAGAAAAACGAAATTTGGACAAGATCGTGTCTCACAAACCTTGTCCCGTCTCTGGCTGGATCAACGAAGAGGCAGTCTACTGTAGGTCGTCCAGGAAGCTGTGCACGAAGAACTGATCCGTCAGGAAGAACCAGCTTTTTCAAGAGCTCGAAGTTGTGGTTACCGGGCTTGTCACTGTGTCGACGAACAAAGGATGAGATATCACGAAACAAAAATTTAAACCAAAGTTGAAAGAGATTAAGAGTGGAGAAATAGCAAGATTACCTCACATATATTGAGCATCCTCCTATAGCTCTAGCTGCAGCATGATAGTCAGCAGCTGGGTGCAGGCTCTGCAATAGCAGGGAAAAGTCAGCATACATTTCCATGTAATATGTTAGAGAAGAAGGTGCAAGAGAAATACTCACGTGAAACATATCCCAATCAGGCTGCATGAATTCCCCTAAGAAAATGGTGTTATAAGCTACCGAAGAAATGTGGATGGTGTGGGAAGCAGGATCGCGAGGGTAGTAATCGTCAGAAGCTCTGACAACAGCAGTCTGTCGGGCGCTGTAGATTCCATCAGTGTTGTGGCACATGCAAGAGATGCATCCATTATCAGCAAAGTTGCGAGCAATGGAAGCTTCGAGGGCCTGATGGTAGCTACGAGTGAGAGAAACTCTGCCTCCATGGCCAGCTCCGAGAGTCTCAATGATATTCTGCACATCAACTTTAACACCATCTACTCCACAGGAAGCCAAATAGGCATGAAGCTCGTTGTAGAAATTGAACACTTTCTTAGGAGGGACAAGGCCCAACCCATGCACAGCAAGACTATCCATGACAATGTCTGGTTGGTTCCCCATTACACCGGGAGACTGCACAGGATATGCCAAAGCAGTGTCATAGTGTTCCAGCCCGGGACCTGCAGGCTGCACCCCACCCCAGTAACCCGCTAGAGCATGCCAGACATAGACGAACCTGTAGTAGAAGTAACAGAAAATTTGCATTTAGTCCACAGCTCAGAGTTAATTCTAAAAGTTCCTAATCCACTAGGAAGTCTTAATTACACTTAACGACATAGAAACATAACTACATATGTGCAGTAGAAAGACCAAGTTGAAGAACTCACTTGACATTGTGCTGTTCCTTGGCATCTTGCACAACATGTTTCAGACCTGAGTCCTGTTCTTCGGTTTTCGCATTTTTTTGGAACTTTGCATTCTCTTTGATTCCTGTTAGTCGGTTCGCAAACCTAAGAATAGAAGAAGTTACATATATAGGTTAGGCTACGACTGAATGTTCTAGTGGAAAAAAGTGATGACAATTGCTAACACGGTTTGTTAAAGCAAGCTTACACAACCAAATTCCATGACAAACATCTGGTTATATTAACTTTCTCTATGACATATAGCATGAATCTTATCTAATTTTGACATTTAGAACAGCCATAAGATCCCGACAGACAACAGCCATGCGCTTGTGTCGCGTGAACTATATCTGAAATGTAATTGACATGAGTTAGTAGTTGTCTTACTGAGCTCCTTCTTGTACAACGCAATTTGGATCATTCTTCGCCTCATTGCCAATCTGCTGCCAACCATCATCTATGATCAGAAAGCGTGGTGGTGTACCTCCCTTAGACAAGCTGCAAGATGAAATATGATTTCAGCAACCAACACACAACCAAATTTTTTGTTTGTTATCATTTAGGTCCAAGAAATTCAGCAACTGTACCTCTTGAGTCCTTCTTCAACACCCTCAGCAGTGACATCAGTATAAAACGCATCCCATGTGCACCATCCAAACCAGTCCAGAAAAGCAGGCAACTTCAAGGAGTCCATAATGGATTTATGTATTAATATTAGCATAAACTTGGATATTATGTCTTTGGACTAACATATACTCATCAGAAACTTTTCTTACCTTCTTCTTCTCCCGGTGATGAAATGTTTGCATATGTTTCTCAACAGCTCTGTTTGACAAGGTACAAATTTTAATATATCAGTGAAAAACCATGCAAATACAACTTCATATGAGAAACTGGAAGCTTGCAAAGAAGAAACAATGCCTTACTTGACAGCCTGATCAATGACTTCAAAGGGATTGAGCCCAGCATGCATGTAAACAAGGTGAAGTCCTTGGTCTGTCTCAACCGCATCATCTCCTGCAACCAACGACATAAAAAATTAAGGGCGTTCCTATTCTTTTGAACTCTTTCTTTCACGGTTATTCCCCTTCAACCCAGTGAACTCCACTATTATATGCATTTGATGAAAGGGAAGACTTGAGTTTTCTGCAACTTAGTAGTATATGCCTCGGATAACAACCTCAGCCCATCCTGCTGACCCTTAAATCTCCATTTGTATGATGAATAGTCAACAAGCTTAAAGTAATTGGCATAGCAGAATGTATGTGGCAGGACGTATACCATCAATATACATATACTTAACCCAAATGCTTTTGGGCGCCATGAACTACTCACCACTCTCAAGGCAGATCTCCAGCTCGCTCTTGTCGTTTCCTTGAAGTGCTGCACGGAATGGCCCTTCAAGAATAGGCAGAAGAACAATGTAGATAGCTGGGGCATCTTCGCCTTCACTAGTGTCCTTGCTCTCGATGAGCATGAACTGAGTCTCCAGTGGAATATCTTTCCCACACGTTCCCATTCTCTGGGTCATCCACCAGAGCTTGAAACGAAATAAGCACATGAAGCGCACATCCCTGTTACAGAGGAAAATTAGATGCACTACAGTGGTGAAGTTGATTATAAATCTTCACCACATAAATTTCCTAAAGGGAGTACTACAATAACTAGGCTTTTTTTTTTCTGTAATTAACTGTCACTCTTCAGTTGGTTTTCTGCAAACCACTGTGAAAGGTAAAAGCGATCTGTTTTTTACCATTAAGTTTAGAACCAAGTTTTCTGAATTAGATTTAGACAGATTAAATATGCTTTCACCCAACACTGCCCTATGCGTTACAAAGCTAAAGATTAAGCACTAGTAGAAACAAATTATAATATGAGATAGTCTAGTGCTTACTCCAAGACACCAACTGGAAAGACATGGAGACTTTTGCTATGAGAAGCTGTGGCACCAATGAAAGCACCTGCGACGAGGCCTAGACCAGATCCTGGGGTAAGCACAATGTTTTCAGGAACCCCAGTGAGTATGGTTTTCCCATGAACCACAAGGTTCCCATCGTTGACAGAGATCTTGGGTGTAACCGTCATCGCTGCGCGTTGAAGGAGTGCTTCAGAGTTTACTGCGCATATAGAAAGAACATGCACAAGTTAGATATCGAACCCCAGCATCATCAAGCAGACCGCACGAAAGAATTTCCGAGACTCTGTAGTACTACCAGAGTTACGTACGTGAATGATGCCAGCAAAATAAGTATTTGCAACAAGGCAGAAAAAGTTTGAATTAAGAATGATATTTCAATTTCGAAAAAGAAAAGCATCTTTGACCAGCATACGACATAGAGATCTGTTTGATCCAACTTTCAACTTTTACGGGCGACTTAACAAAACCTTGTCTTTTGCCTTCTTCATCCTCCTTTTCTCTACATATTCCCCCAAGATACCAACATAAACACACTCAAAATTACATTGAGCCGCGGAAAGTAAAACTTATGGCTGATCAGGTACATCAAGCAAGTAAAAAAATGTAGTCACTTTGTGAAATCATTTTAGGGAAGCAAAATACTTGTTGATGGAAGTTCCTACGTAAACCAAAGGGAAACACAATGAACAGCAGGAGTGTGAAACAACACTTCCAATTAACAGATCCTGACATAAGGATTTTAGCTCACGCCCACTTTGAAAATGGAGATTCTCGGACGGGGAAAAGCGGCACTCGACATCTATTAAACAACACGCTACTTGAACAATCTAACGCACAAGATGGGCATGAACAACAACCAAATAATAATTAATTGTGTGTATATATAACTGAGATTACTGTAGCTTGAGATCTTTGGAGAGTAACTAGCAGAACACATTTAAACAAAACAGAATAAATTTCCTAACCAACTTGATAGAATTTACAAGCAGAAATTATCAATTCATCGTCCAGCTTCAACTTTTCTCTTGTAACAGCTATCCAAGAGCAGATCGGTAGATACAAAATGTCAAAATATCAAAAGACGCTGAACGTACAAACACGAAAAAGTATATTTGTTAACTTTCCAAAAAATAAAAATAGATAAAAGAACATGGAAATAAACTCCGATGACAGTTACTGTGTGAAATCACCTCCAAATAAATTCAAATTATTCCGTCCAGTTAAACGTACAGCACAATCCAGACGTACAATAGTACTCATCCGCAAATGGAAACGAGGAATCATAGATCGAAAGGCAGGTAAAATAAATGCGTGACACAGAATCATTTCCAAATAATTTCCACTAAGGTCTAAGAAAATCAACAGAAGTCACTGAAATTCCAAAAGTTACTAAAACATCGAGGAAATATTACTTCAAGCTTACTTCAAACAACAAATCTACAGATAAAGTAAAAGCCAAAAAAAAAAAGTTCCAACAAACTCCAAACTTTACCTTTTCAGTATCCTTTAAGCCGCCTCCAAAAGCAGCAGCTCCAACCAGATCAAATTCTCTCCGTCGAAGATGCGTTTCTAGAGAGAGAGAGAGGAGAGAGAGATTCCGAAATAGGAAACACACTTCACAGCTCAGCAGAAGCGCATTCCAGTACGGAATGCAAACTTCGCGCGAGAGATCACGGAGGGAAAGTGAAATGCACGCACACGGAAATGCTCAAACAATGGGGTGCGAGTTTGAAGGAGGATCTAGCTCAGGTTTATATAGGATGGACAGCGTTAACGTTCGAACAATTTCGCGGGCGCTCGGCAAATCTGGCGGCGACACGTGTCGGGATCAGTTCGGCGTTTAATTCAGTGTCAGATCGTGTACCGGGTGGGGCAGGGGTATTTAAGTCATTTAAACAGTAGCTATATGGTGCTGGAGAGTGGTGAAAGTTGCTTGTTTGATTTACCACCAAAATATAGGCAAAATTTTCTTTCCATCTTCATAGATAAGGAAATTGAAAGTGACTTGAAACAATGTCCATAAAGTTTTTGTTTATTTTTGGGTTTAAATAAATAGGGATACTAAAAGTTGATGAATTTTGTACCATTTAATTAAATTGAATTTGTAACTAAAAGACCATGGATGCAAGATGTTTACTAATATAATATGCACATTCATCATATTTGCATAATCTACATTATATATCATATTATCACTGCAAAAAGGTGGATGTTGAAAATCATCACCTCTAGAATTCGAACCCATGTAAATTAGCTTGGTAAAGATTTCTGATTCACATTTTGTTAGAGACATGCTCCTGTGCGCGTGCATGCTGGTCAAACCCGACCAGGACCCAGGTTTGACCCAGCTTAACTCTATTTTTTTCAACTAACGATCAAAAGCTTCTAATATAAACATATTGTGTTGACGTAATTTAATAATGATGAGGTAGTTCAGTGGTCAGGCACTACTAAGTTTTCAAATGCACAGGTCTAGAGTTCAACACTTGGCTATATCTTTTCTTCACTTATTTCTAGGAGTTAATTACTGGAGCAATGTCAAGCGTGTATAGATTATATTTTTTTTCTCTTCTTTTTTCCACAATTTATAAATATATCTTCTTAATACTTTTTTATTAAAATTAAATAATTTTTATTATTATATATAATTATAATTTTATAATACTTATCATAAAATCAAAAAAGACTTTTCAAATAGCAATTTAAATTTTTCTCCGTAAATTTATAAATTAGATTTTACTTAAATATAAATAAGACTTTTATAAAATCAAATAAGATTTTTTTGAAAAAGCAAATAAATTTTTTAATAACAAATAAAACTTTAATATATTTTTATTAATAAATGCTAATTCACTTAAATATGATTAACACATTTTATGAAATTAAATAAGAATTTTCTTTAGAACAAATAAGACTTTCATACATTTTATTTGTAATGAGACTTTGGTTAAATTGAAAAAAATACTTATCCATAAAATTAAATAGGACTTTAAATTTTTTTAATTTCAATGAGACTTTACTTAAATATAAATCAAATTTTTAGATAATCAAAAAAATAAATAAGACTTTAAGTAATAAAGAAACATAAAACAATAACTTCTGTACATTATAACAATAACTTTTATGTATTAATACAATAACTTTTGTACATTAGAACAATAATATTATACATAAGAACAATAACTTTTTTTCATTAAAACAATAACTTTTATTCACAAGTACATTAATTTTTATTCGCAAGAACAATAACTTTTAATCGCAAAAACAATAACTTTTATTTGTAAGACCAATAACTTTTATTTACAAAAATTAAAAAAAAAAACTTTATTCACGAATAGTAACTTTTCTTTACAAGATTAGTAACTTTTATTCATTATAGCAATTATTTTTATTCAAAAGAACAATAACTTTTATTTATTCAAACAGTAACTTTTATTTACAAGATTTTTTTTTAATATTATCACTTAATAAATGTTGCATACAAAAATAAAAATAAAAAATAAACACACACACATAAAACATGCAAAGAAATAAAATAAAATTCACGATATAATACCAACCACAAAAGAAGGTAAAATTCACGATATAATACCAACCACAAAAGAAGGAATGGACAAAATGTGTACCTAATTAGTACTATATATATATATATATATATATATGCAATATTATAATTTTAAGATAGTTTTTTTTTCTAGAAAAAACAATTTTAGGGTGGTTTGTTCTTTCTTGTTTTACTCTTAATAGAAAGATTAAGTGAACATATAATCAATCTAAGGTAATAACGATAAATCGAAGGAAGTCATTGTGAAAAAAGAAAAAGAAGAAGAGAAAATGCTACAAATGGGTTCGAACCCACAATAAACCCATACGCATTTAATCACTGAACCACATCTTCATTTATTATACGATACCAGCAACATTTACTTGTATTTAGCAAGTGCGTTAGCGAATAATTAAATAAAATAAAAAAGGATAGAGAGAAAGAGAAACGGATTGGGTCAAATCCGATTCCGAGCCGGGTTGACCCGCGTTTTTGATGTGCAGGCGCAGGGAAGTGTTTGTGTTTTGTTATCATAATAAGTAAAGTACTATAATTAAACGCATGGCCAAATTGATCCAAAAGTTGAATTGCATGGCTGTGATTATTATTTGCCACTGTGAAATGAGAAAACAGAGCACCAAATTTTATTATTTGTTTAGATCAATAATTTGTATGGGGAAGGCAATTTCAGATAAGTACATACACAAGTGCTGTTATCCACATAATTTTGGATTTAAATGTGATTCACTCAACATATCATCTTATTCTTCTCTAATGGCTTGACATTTGTTATTCTTTACGTACTTTAATTTATTTCTTCGGGAAAATTAAATTGGACAATAATAATATATATATATATATATTTTTATCATTACCCTTTCTGACTATCTTTTGCTCACATCCAGAGACACTGATATAAACATGGTTGGATCATGTGATTTTTCTTTAAAGTTATATGATAATTCCAAATATTAACTGTCAATTAACATAACTGCCTTTCCTCCTATTTTGCAACTTTATAACAAATTTCATAACATAAAACATTATAGTAATAATATAATCTTTCAATTTGTTGCGAAATAAACATTCTAATTGTTTTAGCATAATGCTCGAATTAAAAATGTTGAGCATAATAAGCTCACTCCATTACATGGACTGTAAATAGGATTCAAAATATGCATTGGAAACATGCGTTCAAAAAAAAGTAGCAAATGTAGTGATTGAGGAGGTAATATGTTATTAATTGAATTACTATTTTCGGTTTTTCATATCATGTCTATTTCCACGTCATATTGTGCCAGCACAACATACCAAAGTTTGGCCGTGAATCACTTGGCCAAGTCAGCTGCCAATGTGGGACTGGGTCCCACTAATCGAGTTGTATATATTTGGACTCTTTTCTCCCTCAGGCAAGTTTGATTGTTCTCCGTGTGGGGTAGGTGAGGAGGTCTCTCTGTCAGTAATAATAACGGTAGGTAAGTTACTAATTTGTAGATTGAAAATTTATTAATTCCTAATTCTCCAGAAATATATTATTTCAAAAAATAGCTAAACAAAACAGACAAAATTTTGACCCCCAAATACTATATATAAAAACTTATTTCTTTAATGAATATTTTAAGTGTAAATAAATAGCACGACTGTAGTTTTGGATAGCCACATACATGATTACTAGGAACTTAACTGAAGAAGGAACAAAGAGAGTTAAGATCGCAATTTTGTGATTGAATTTAATATCCTAATATCTGTTTAATATAGAATAATAGGTTGTGATGAATATACGTTATAGTTGAGCTTGTCAAAACCCATATAGCCCTTTTAATTATAAAATATTTAGGAGTAGGTAAAAAAGTTTTTTTTTTTTTTTAAAAAAAAATTTAAAAAAATTGAGACAATGATCAATAAACAAATTACTAGAAAAAAAAATCTTTAGAATTTTATGAAATGTCAAACAAGTTATATGATTACCTATGATTTATATTATTCAATATTTTACTATAAATTTCTTACGTTTTTCATAAGTCTCTTGAGTGTCTCATATGTATAAATATTATAAGAGATATTATTTTTTTAGAAAAAAATCCACTTACTATATAAGTTTCAAGTTATATAAATATAATGTTGGTCGACTATGTCACAACTTGGGCGTTTATTTATTTGCATATGATGAAAGAGTCGGATCTTTGTTCGTGTTCATTAACGTTTTAAGTATTGGATGAGACCTACAAAACAAAACGAAAGAATTTGTTCTAATACTGTTCATATTTAAATTAAATATGTGGAGAATAAATAGAGAAATAAGTATTTTGGTGAGTTTTCCTCTTTGAATAAGCCAGTTTAATTTTACTCAAACCACGTAAACCGAGGTACCCAAGTTATATGAAATCGTCATCGCATCTTGCATTCTATAATTAAAGGAAAATCGTATAATGTCATTACCGACAATGTCAAGGGTAACAAAACTAATAGCAAATTATCTATGTTAATATAATTTTTCCCCTGGTGACCAAAATTTTGCTCATGTCGGCGCCGCCGCTAATAATAGTTGAATGAACTTTCTAATTAATTATACAGAATGGTGGTCATATGCTAGCTACCGCTACTTAAGATATTTATGATTTGGCCTTCAAATGTTTTGTTTAATGACAGCACCATTTTTAACCCAAACCTTGAATGCTTCAAAATAGCTTGCAATAACTATAATGAATATAAAGTGTTACATGATTCAAAACTTTGGTCTCCTCCAGGCTCCAGTAGCCCTAAATATTAAGAAAATAAAAAAATAAATATGAAATAGACAAATATACTGCACGGCCTTCAAAAGATGCTGCCTTGATTTTAGCGATTATGATAATGCAGATTCATGATATATCAAAAGGTCGACATTAACCAGTGGGGATTTGATTGCAGCTACAGCAAGTTAGCAACACACGCTCTATATTAGTAGTAATTGGATTAAGTGCGTGCTTATCAATCATTGTTGCTGCGGAAGATATGGCCTTTCTGCTTCAAAAATATTACTAATAAATATATTGATTTTGACCACTTTTTGCGTTAATGGAGGTGTAGCTGCTCCTAATATTCACACCTCTAAAGAGAGTAATTATCGGATTCTATCATTAAGTTTACGGATTATATAAAAATCAACCTTCTTTTCTTTTGATTTAATTCCTCAAATTAAGTTAAAGGAAAAGAATACATTCTACTATATATAGTTTTTATATAATTTGTAAATTTGATAATCGTAATCTGATTTACAAGATATAAAAGAAAAAATATTATGTTCACATAGATCACGTGTGAATTGTGATCATGGTGGTAGTACATACATATGATATAATGAACGATATATCAATTCTCTATGTGTGTATGTGCGATATAATAAGTATAATTTTTAGGAAGATTAATAAAGTATAATTAACTACTTAATTTGCAAAGTTTTGTTAGACACTTTAGTAGCACTAATTAATTAACTCAATCACCATACTTTAAAATAAATATGCTTTATGCAGTTCACAGTCATCAAGAGTCAATCGAGTAATGTAAATAATCCAACCTCAAATTTTCAGTAATTGCTTTGTTAATCTTAAATCAATTTAATAGTCCTAAAGCATCTTTATTGTATCCAAATATAAAAGAGACTTTGCCTATATACTATCATCTTTTACCATACGGCTATGCACTTCATATAACTTAATTGAAATAGTAAACATGTTTTATCACCGAAATTCATAATCGAAATTTACACATATATTTTTTAAATTGATTTTGATGTAAAGAGTTTCTTTATTTTACTTGACGATGGAATTTGATTCTTAAACCTTTTTGTGTGCAGAAAGATTTTTAATGATTGGATATTTCCGAAGGAACTAATATTAAAATTTTAATAACTATGTAATTTGTCGGTTGTCATATTAAATGAGATGTATATATATTTAATGAATTCCTTTTCAGATATATCAATCTTTTAAATAAGATTTATTGTTGATTTTTATCATTGCAACACGACTCCGAAGTTGTAAAAGTTACAATATCCAAATTATGTCTTGTACAATAAATCGATGGATCAAAATATTTTGAGAAACATATATCTTTTCTTGGCTAAGTTCATCCAACATATCGATACTGTTCCGACCAAGCTTCCCAAACATGTCAGATCTATTATTCCGAAGATATATAACTGCAAAATAATTACATCCATGCAGATATATTTATACTATTTTAGAATAGTAAAATAATTGTAAAAAATGTTGGTGATATTTAAGAAAATTAACTATAAAAAACAAACGCATGAAATTCGCCGAAGCGAGAGCGTGGTAATCTATGTGCCTATGATCTTGGAACACGCGTCGTCAGCATTCAGCAGTTGCAGTGGAGCAGCACATGGTAGTGGTGTACTATCGTCTTATGAGTCAGTTGTGGGACCGCGGCTTGACGAGTTAGATTCCGAGTCCGTCCATCCTTGAATCAATGTCTAGATTTGGTTATGCAATCTTGGTATTGCTTCTTTTATGAGTTTATAATATGCTAACTACTCATATCTAATATCCCCACAAATCTCCTTAGTTTCACTTATTTTAGATATTCATTGGTTAAAATTGACAATTCAATATAGATGTGAGTATATAGCTTTATAATATCACCCGAATTAAAATATGATATTTCAAATCAATATTTCTCTTTAGTTCTCACCTTCTCTGCATTTTTTGCCAATCAACTTGATTTTAAGCACTGTAGTTTTTTCATATAATTTCAAACTCCCTTCAAACACGAAGCTTTAACTCTACCAACTATGCCACCTCTAGTAACTTCACCTAATTGAACAAGTCAACGTCATTCCTCTATATTGAACATATCAAAATAATGGAATCATTCCTATTTAATAACATAAGCTCTTAATCACTTAATCATACAATTTTTTTGGAATTTACATATTAGCAATATATGATAATTTTTTCTTATCTATATCATTTTTCATCTCATACTATCTCCGCCCATCATTACTTGTTTTATTTGGGATCGGTACGAGTTTTAAGAAATGTACAATAACGTGAGTGGAAAAAATTAGTAGAATATGAGTCTCACTTTTATATATTATATTTATAATTGAATGTGAGGTTGAATGATTACTTATCAAAAATGTTAAAAGTAAAATTAGATATTTAATGGTGGACATCCCAAAATAGCAAAATGAGACATTTAATGGCGGACAAATGGAGTCTATCATTATACAAAACAGAGATTGTCGACGGATTTACTGATGAACAATTGTTCGTTAGTCATTAGCGACGGACATTCTGTTGGTAAACTTTCCGACGGATCTCTGATGAAAATTTGGCGCAATATATACACGCAAAAATTACCGTCGGGTTTATCGGCGAATTGTCCGTCGGTTACCATATGTCGATAATGATATTATTAATCCAATTTCAAATTTATTTAAATAGATAAATTCACTTTACCAACGGACTACAACATATCGGTAATGGTATTATAAATTCAATTTGGAATTGATTTTACAAACGGATATGGTTCGTCAGCAATACTGATGCAAACTATCCGTTTGTAAAGTCAAACTCTAATTTATATTGACTGAAATTAGAATTTAAAATGCTAACTTTTACCGACAGATCCCATCCGTCGATAAACGTGATATATGGTTTCCGATTTACCCCATTCTTCTGAACATTAGCACAGACACATCCTTCTCTCTCTCTCTGCACAAACTGCGCCACCTCCTCGTCCCATTCGTCGCCGCCCGCACTCCGTCCCGGTCGCTGCCCCAGCCGCGCACCATCCCTGTGTTTGCCCCAGCCACACGTTGCACCTTCGATTACCATTCCCGCCGCGCTGCACAAAGTAATTGCCTGCACTCAACAATTAACTAGAAAAACCTAGAGGTCGCAAGGATCAGTTCAAGGTATGCCATAAATTGGTTTTTTACTATATCAATTTGTTTAGCAGAGTATAAACATCCAAGCACCAAAAACCATTAACAAAGAATATTAGTAAATTTGGAACAATGACAAAAAAATGGAAATATTTTAATGATTTTGATTAGTTAATAGTTAACATAATTAATTTATGTCAGTAGTGGGCATGTTGATTATATGAGCATAATATATGAGTTAGTTGGTGGATAGGCTTGGAATGGAGTTTTGTCGGCTCCACCAATCCGATTTTGTTGAGAAGTGATACAATTTTGTTGTTTGATGTCATGTGCTGTGATTTGAGCATGCGTGTGTTAGAATACCTTAAACATATTATATTGAATGTATATATGTGTTTGATTGTTAAATATGTTAAATTATGTACTAAGTTATGTTTTGAGTATGCTAGCTATATGTGCTAAGTATGTATTAAGTTATGTGTTTGAATGCTAATTACTTAGTTCCTATAACGTGCCTACCTAAGCGATGAATTTTGCTAATGTATGAATTATTGACTAGGAACTATAGCAATGAGTGAAAATCATCAGTGGATGTATAAACGGTTCCTTCCCAATGGTGATTTCAATCCTAAATTTTTAGAGGGACTTGACAATTTCATGAGATTTGCAAGTAGTAAACCGACATATATGGACAAAGACAAAATAAAGTGTCCATGTAGAAAATGTGATAATAAGTGGTATAGACCGACAAATCAAGTTGAATATCACATTTCTAAGTTTGGTTTTGTAAAGGATTACCACGTATGGAGGTTCTAAGGTGAAACATCAATTCAAGCAACTAGGAATACCTTTATAGAAATAGATTATGAAACACGTAGTACATACTATAAGATGGTATTAGACGACGTCGATCCTCATTTTAACATTGACAACACAGAAGAGCCACCAAATTCTGATGCCCAACAACTTTATGATATGTTGAATGCTGATGATAATGAGTTGTGGTATGGTTGAAAGAAGTATTCACAATTGTCATATGTGGTTCGACTAATGAGTTTGAAAGCATAGTGTCATTGGCCAAAGAGGTGCTATGATTGGGTAACAAATTTGATAAAAAAAGAAGAATTTTCGAGTGATGAGGACTTATTACCAAATAAATTTTATAGTGCGGAAAAATTATTGCATGGCATGGAATTACATGTTGAAAAGATCGACTGTTGTCCAAATAATTGTATTATTTCTTGGCGACGTGATAGTGAAATACATGGATGTAGATATTGTGGGGAATTATGCTTTCAAGACCAAAATCTCGGTTTTGTAACATGCAAGAACAAACAAGTGGCAGTGACAAAGATTTACTACTTTCTTTTAACTCCTCGATAATAGAGACTATATGCATCAAAAGCCACAACAGATAAAATGCGTTGGCATGCTTCATCAACAAATAATGGAGTTATGCGACATCCTACAAACTCTCCAGCATGGAAGCACATGAGCAACATGTTTCCTGAATTTGCATCAGAGTGTTGTAATGTGCGACTGGATCTTTCAACGGATGATTTCCAGCTCTTTGGTCAATCAGAAAAACGATACTCCTTATGACCGGTTATTTTAACGTCTTACAATCTTCATCGACTATTTATGAAGAAACAATTCATGTTCCTCACAGTATTAGTTCCTGAGCCACGTAATCCTAAAGATAAGTTGGACGTTTTTCTGTAGCTATTAATAGCATAATTGAAACAGCTGTGGGAAGTGGTGTGCCTATCTTTGACATTTCACTGAAGCAAATTTTTTCAGATGCGAGTAATCTTGATGTGGACAATAAGTGATTTTCCAGCATATGTTATGTTGTCTGAGTTGTGGCAGGAATTGCGGACTGAGTTGCAGCATGAAATGCAATTTGGGTTGTAGTTTGGGCGCGATCGAATAATGAAGCTGGAAAATGATATGAGGATGATGCAGTAAATGGTCCAGTAGTCCACCCACTCGAGTTACTCTCCTGTAAATCCTAACCACTATTTTAGAAATTTGACCCGGACCACTATTTTAGAAATTTAGTGACTAGTAAGATTACAACCGATTACAGTATTAATTTGATTTTGTTTGAACAAATAATTTTTTAGTTTATCTATCGTTGTTTTTGCTTGATAAAATCTCATATTGATTACTTCGTTGGTTTGTTATTGTGTTAAAAAACTGGGTGTCGTAACTAGGTAAACAAACAAAAAATGTAACCACAATCTAAAACAAAACATTAGCGGGAGGTTACCGACAAATAACCTAATTAGCAAAATAAGGAAAATTATTGAAGGACTCATGTCATCAGTAATACTGACAGATAACTATCCGTTGGTAATACCAACACCACTATCCATCAGTAATTTATGTATACGATGGTGATCCTTTCTCCAACAGACAAATTTGTCGTTGTTCCGCAGGTGAGTTCTGTTGTTTGTCGTTGTACGGGACAAACTTTTATTGAGGGAGTGGGTTGTCGGTAATGTTCTTATTGATATTTTTTTCAGTGACGTCGTGTATTCATCGGTGATCAAGATTACTGACGGATTTCCAGAGTTTACCGACGAGATAATTCATAAGTTGGTATTTTTTTAGTGTATGGACTTCATATATACTCGTTATTTCATATTTTTAATATTTCAATAATTGTATCAGAAATTTATATATTAATTAATTGGATTAAAATTCGTATATTTAATTCCACATAGACTCACAAAACAAAAAGGGGGAAAGGGAAAAGCTATAACTTGTTGCGAATAAATGCATTTGAATGTTACAAAAAAGAACCCATTCATTTAGAGTTGAATGCATTCCATCAATTGATTATGCTTTCTTTACTTTAAATAGTAAAGTATTGATAGCTACTATGCTATTTTCATAATGTTGGTTGCAGTCCATAATAGTTAAATATTAAGTTAACCATATATATAAACAGTGTGTTTTTGTCCCAAGAAAATATGAGTTATGATGTGGATCTAGCAATGCTATATTATTGTCTTTGTGCATTTCTTGACATTGGACATTTCAGCTTTTCTTTATTCCATTTGAATACCTTGGGCAATAACTGACAAATGTAAACGACAACCATATATATAATTGTGCTATCGTTACTTCATCGCTTATATATGAAATTACAACCCCTACTTCTTTTGGCAGCAATTTAATTCAGTATAAATCTCATTCCGTACACCTCAAAGTTCTTTTGACATATTAATTTGTAAGTCGTGTTTGTATTTTTTTTCTCAAGGAAAACTCATATACGGATTTCGTGATTGAATTATGATTTTCCTAGCTTAAACCTCACCTATATTATTAATCATTGTTGCATAATTTATCGTATATAACCTTTACTTTTATATACTTGAACAATTTTTTTTCAAGTAAAAGAAAAACACAACTTTTACTTTTATACATAACCTTTAGTTTTACACACTTGAACAATATTTTCAAGTAAAAAAAAACTTTTAGTTTTATACATGGGGGTGTACCCCCTAAAGGACAAAATCACAGTGCTTCAAACATAAAGGGTTAGGTGGGTTTGTTTGATCAGTGAAAGTCATGATGATGCCTCTTTAATTCATGAATTGCTTAGTTAGATGGTCTCTCTTTCTCCAATCCTGACCAACCCCCAACCCCCAAAGCAAAACAATCAAACAATCAAACAATCAAACAACATGGTGGCCCATCTAGAGAGAGAATATGGGTTATAAATGGTGAAAATATGTCTTCCTCTTGTCCTTGTATTCAACTTCAATTTTGAATTTACAAATTAATCATAACTTATACCTTATCAAAATATTCACAATTTTAGGATTAATTTTCTTAACAAAAAATCATTTTGACCTCAGAGTTTATTTGGTTTATTATAGTCAAATTAAAAATTCATCCCAATTGAAATCGCATAAAGGCCATGTTAATTTCATTATTATTATTATTATTATTATTATTATTATTATTATTATTATTATTATTATTATTATTATTATTATTATTA
>JAYDZE010064739.1:0-25502 GCA_034509125.1 Monilaria moniliformis | reverse complement strand
ACTTCAGATTTTTGTTTCAAGAAATAGAGCCAAGTCATGCGAGTACAATCATCAACAAAGAGTACAAAGTACTTGAAATTTTGACCACCAAAACAAGGGGCAGGCCCCAAACATCAGAGTGGACAAGAGAAAACTTGAAGTAGTTCTAGTACTAGTAGGCTTAAAACTTTGTCGATGACTTTTAGCTAAAATACAAGTTTCACAGTGTATAGGTTTAGATGGCACTAAGTGGGAAAACATGAGTTTAAGGTATCCCATAGATGGATGTCCTAAAAGTCTATGTCATAACCAAGCTAACCGGTCTGAAGATCCTTGAGTTAACATCACTGTTCCTTTTTGTGCAATATCATCAACGTAGTACAAGCCCTTCCTCTCAGTGCCACGCCCAATAATCTCCCCCGTTCTGATATCATGTAGGAGACAGATGTCGGGTTGCATCAATATTGTACAATTCAGTTCTTTTGTGGTATGGCTGATTGACAATAATTTATGAGACAATGAAGGGACATATAGACAATTGGACACTTTTAAGGATGGGGTGATTTGGATTGTGCCCGCCCCAAGAACGGGATTCAATTTCCCACAAGCGGTTTGAACATGAGATTTTTGAGGTTTAGATATAGATAATAAGTGAGAGGCATCATAGGTCATTGTAACTGTGGCCCTACAGTCAAAAATCCATTCTCTATCCCTAATATCCAACAAGTTTTGAGTATTACATGTAAGAGAAACATTATCAAGGGCTTGAAACTTGTTGCTACATCTTAAGGGAGAATTTCCAATTTGACTAGAATTTAGAGGTTGAAACTGCAATTCAGCTAAATTCTGGGGGGCATAATGAGAATGGGGTCGATTTTGAAATTTGAGAGAATTATGGGGGGCAGATTGAAAAAACTCATGAAATGGGGGGGGGGAGAGTGCATAATTTAGATTTGGGGAGTGAAGAGTTTGGCAAGCCAAACCCTTTACCTGCTGCTGCTTCGACATCCCCTTTTAAGTTAGGGTTCCTCGCCTCCCCTCTCACTTCACAGCCACCGCCTCCCTCTGCCTCCGCATCCGCCATTCTCACACTGTTTCCAAGCTCCTGCGTGGTGTAGGCGGCCCCTCGGCCACCCACCACCGCAGCTGCCTCTGCCTTCATTCCATCTCCAGGGGCTGCTATGGATTTGCCCTTTGTCCCTTTCGATTTTTTGCTCCCGTCGCTCCACCACTCTGGATATCCGATTAATTCGAAACATTGATCCTTTGTATGGCGATTCTTCCCACAATGGGTGCAGACCAAGTGAGCTTTTTCGTCCTTTTCACGGGGTTGAAACCCGCCGGAGCGTGGAGGAGGCATAGGAGGCTAGGAGCCCTGCTCCTATTCCCGATGAAGGTGGTGGCTCGCCGCCGCTGGAGGGTTGCAGAATTTGCTGCCTCATCGCCTCTCTTTTGACCTTGGCGAAGGCTATCTCAGCCGTCGGGCTTGGGGTTTCCTTTAGGATCTCCTGCCTTGTCGAATTCAACTGGTCGCTAAGGCCGGCTAGAAATTGGAATAGCCTTCGGGTTTCAACGAGCTTTTGGTACTTGTTGATCCCTTCCTAGCAACACCCTAGGGGATTGGGCTGTCGTCTGTCGATATTCATCCAAATATTCTGGAGCTCGTTCCAGAATTCTTCAAGTGTGTTGTTGCCTTGAGTCACCTTGTTCGCTCTGACCTCCAGGTCATAGATTTGGAGTGGGTCTGCGCCGCTCCCGTAGGTAACTTCCAAGCTTTTCCACAATGCCTTACTTGTTTGATGCTATGCGAAGTTGTTCACTAGTCTTGTATCCATATTCTGCAAGATCCATGAAAAAACCATGAGTCGTTTTCCTCCCATTGGAAATATGCAGGGTCGTCATTTGGCGGTGGAGGAGGAACCCCCGTTATGTGGCTGGATTTTCCTCGGCCACCAATGGCGACTCTCATCAGCCGGGACCAGAGGGGGTAATTGTCGTCATCTAACTTAAACCCCAATGTAATGTTTCCTGTATGGTGCATTATGCTTGAGATTTGATGTTGAACATCTGTTGTGGTTTGGCTTCTGTTTTGGTTTTGGTTGATTTGGGAGGATGAAGTTTCTGACATGTTTATGTTTGGTTTGCTGGATTGGTAAGGTTAAGGCCGAGAGAGGTATATGGGCAATGATGAAAATTTTCTGAGCCCTCTTGTGTTCTTCTTCAAAGTTTTGAGCAGAAAACCTGCTTTGATACCATGTTAAACATGGAT
Source organism: Monilaria moniliformis (assembly GCA_034509125.1). Lineage (NCBI taxonomy): Eukaryota > Viridiplantae > Streptophyta > Magnoliopsida > Caryophyllales > Aizoaceae > Monilaria > Monilaria moniliformis. The sequence continues at coordinate 23,254 of JAYDZE010064739.1, read as the reverse complement.
CAGGAAACAGATAGAATGAAAGGAAGCCATAGGCTTTGAATGTTATTTCTTTCTTGCTTAACATTCGTCTGTTTACATCCCTTCTAAATAAGCAAATTACATTACATTTTTGTCCTAGAAAGAAGGTACACAAACACATACATCAGCCCTACTTCTAAACAAGGTAATAGGTTGACTTCTCCAAATCCTTTCTTTTGTTTAATACTGAAATCTTCTGATTTTCTTTTTTGTCTTGTTGTTGGCAGGTTTCAGCATTCTCAACACTATACATCTGTAAAATCACAACGATAAGACCCCACACTCAAATTCATCTCATATATATAGCACAATTTAATTAATTTGGTTTAATTTTCTAAAAACAACCGATTTAATCAGTACCAATTAGATGAACTAACATTTACCTGCGCATGGCTCTTGACACGAGCAATATTCAGCCCTTTGATGCCCATCAATTGAAGCACTAATTTTGGCGTAGCTCCTGCACCAAAAACCAAATCGGTGTCTTGCCATTGAGTTGGAGCCCCAACGCGACACACGCTTGATAAAATTCACCGACAGGCTTCGGGCCTGCTTGGACTGCAATGGGCGGCAATTGGTCCCGAAAATTTGATTCAACAAAAATTTCCTTTATTTATTTCTTAAATTAGATCGAAACTCGGGTCGGGCACAACCCGCATCGAGCCGAAAACGATCCGAAGATGGTTCTGAAAAACGAGTGTCTCTCTTCTTGACCCGGACGATCACCCCCCAAACCAGAAAATCCAATCCAAACATGGCTTCTTCACACTCTTCCAACATCAGCCATGGGCCCATGGCTACCACGCTCCCTCTCTCTAGTCCCTCATTTCTGCACCACTGCGCGAAATCCACTTCAAGAAGCAGCTCCAGCTTCAGACTTAGCGCTTCTCCGTCGACGTCCCCGTCATCCATGGAGGCCACGGCGAAGAAGGTGGTCCGCGCAGTCATAGTGGGCGGCGGCCGCGTCGGGAGAGCCCTTTAAGACATGGGCGGCGGCGATGATGTTCTAGTTACGAGAGGGGAGCCCGTGCCTCTGGATTTCGCCGGCCCGATTTTGGTTTGCACCCGCAATGATGACCTAGATGCGGTGCTTGAATCCACTCCAAAATCTCGATGAAGCGGTATTATTTGGGGATTTTTTATTTTTTGAAATGTTGTTTATTGGCGGTAATTGTACTTTGTTCTGACTTCTGATTAATGTTGATTGTTGCTTATGAAATTGAAAGTGATTTGAGCTTGAGAGTCTGTGCTTTACTTGTGTAATTCCGCTATTCTTGTTGAAAGAGATGGTCTGGAGCAGCTTTATACGTATACACAATACCTGTATGTATATGTGCATTTTGTGTTATTTGTAAACTAGGGCTTGTGATTTTGCATTGGTTGTTTGACATTGGTTTCCATCAGTCAGGCAGAACAAGATATTACTGCAAGTTTGTGTTTATTTTGTACTACGTTTTGTTTTCATATACAGTTTGCAGACTTGCAATCATTCAGGCCCTTCCAATCTGAGTGGAAGATATGTAGAAAGATTGGTCGAACGTGTATAATTTGTTTACATAGCTTGCTTATGCTAGAGTGTGTTTTATATTTGCAGTTACACCTAGTTCACTCTTGATTATATATCTACTCAAGGATATGTATATGGATATGGCGATATTTGCAAAAAGTTTTGTGGGTGTTTCTGTGTTTATATGGCGTCTGTAATGCTCATCAGTTGATGGTGATGATTCTTAACAAAGTAGCAGATTTGGTGTTTTTCCAGAATGGAATGCTGGAGCTGTGGTTTGAAACTAAAGGCCTCGGAGATGCTGATCAAGTTCTGGCATATTTTGCTGTGTCGAAGCTGGGTGAGCCTCCCATGGATGGGATAACTGACACTAATCCGGAGGGACTAACTGCTGGCTTCTGCTGTTGCTGGGAGATTGTGTGCTGGGGGTCTGTCTTGCAAGGTAAGAGCTGAGGGTTTGATGATTTAGTAATGTTTGATATGGTTTTGGATGGTGTGATATTTGTTAGTCCATTTTTATGAATTCAGTTCTTTTCTTGAAAAAATCTTTTAGGTGCTTGAGAAAGAGGCTTTCCAGAAACAAATGCTTGAGAAGCTTATATGGATATGTCCTTTCATGCTTGTTGGAGCCCGTCATCCTGGAGCAACAGTAGGTGCTGTAGAGAAGGAATATCGTTCTGAGGTAGAAAATGAACACACTCTAGCATGGGAAGAAATGGCATTCTGCTCTTGTTTGGCCTTATGCTCGCTTTTAGTCATTAGTAATGAGCGGTGATGGGAAGAAAAACACGAAGGTGTATGCTAATCTGGAGACTATCATCACTTGCAGGTAACGGCCCTTATAGGTGAACTCACTGCAGCTGCAGCCGCGGAGAAAGGTTTAGTCTTTGAGGGTGCGATTGAGGAGAGGCTATGTGCTTACTCACGGGCAGTTGCTCACTTCTCTACAGCAGTTAAAGAGGTACCAATGCGAATTCTTCTTCGGATGCTTTGATTGTTTTGATGATTTTTAGCTCAAAATTTGATTATGGAGTTATGGCTGCAGTTGAAATGGAGGAATGGATGGTTCTATTCTCTCTCAGAGAAGGCGATCGCTCAAGGCAAACAAGATCCATGTCCCTTGCACACTTCTTGGCTCAAAGAACTCAAGATAGTTTAGTTAGATTTGTTTTTCTTTTTGGTTTACATTTTGTCATTTTATGTGTAAAATTGGTACTTCAAATTGAGGGTGTGCAGCAGTTTAAGTTGATACCATGTTTTACACATTGCATGTATATTATTTGCAAAGGGATCGACATTGTTGATGTCCGTGTATCGCGTGCTAAATTTGTGACCTTTCGATTTAGGCATACATGATACATCCTACACTGAAATTCAATATCTATTGAGATTATTTTAAGCTCATAACTTGAATTGTTCTCTCATGTTATCAATTTGCCGTGGAATGTCCGAAATTTCATCTTGAATCATCGGAAAGCTCTAATTTCATTGTGCCAACTTTCAGTGCAATTATTTTGTTGTCAGACGTCTAAAAAACAAGATTCAGTACACAAGAGGATAATCTAGACAATGGACTACAAAAGTCGTCAATCAGTTGTGAGTTTTGAAATTAGATAGATATCTAAATCTTATCTCCATATTTCGTCAAGATTTTAGGAAGAACGAATTTACTACAAGTCGAAAGGTCGAGACTTTATTGCAACATTTATAAACTAAAGTTTAACTTACAATTTTTTTTTTTTAAAGTTGAGTGTTAATCTAAAATTAACCTAGATATTAAAGAAAATTTAATGATATTATGTGACATCCCTTTTATGAAATTATCAACGAACTTAGGTGGTAAAATTTGTAAGATGTCATTTTTTAAAAATAACTAATGAAACTTGAGTACCTCACCTCATACCTACCTTAACTGCAATTTGAAACGCTTGATTATTTCCCGCCACAGCCACAACAATATCAAGCATCTTCGCCGAGATATAGCTGTAAAACTGCCACAACTCCACACTCATCTCTCTCACTCTCTCGGAATCTCAATAATCCCCTCTTTCGGCCAAAACCCTTCAATCAAGTTCCGAAGGCGGAGAGTCCAATCTCAAAGCTCCAAACCTGCGTGGAGATCTAGTCGATTCCACGACCATCATTTGTGAGAATGTCGACTGAACTCAGCACGAGAGAGTTGCTCAAAGAGCACATAATCCCATTCCCCTTTTTCAGGCGGATTTCCGAGAGAAAAGGAGAGCACATGATCATCTCTCTGTTCGTCATCCTGCATTTGATCGCTTTCGCCGCAATGATGGCTGTGAATGATTGTTGGGGAAATTCTCACGGTCAGTGTGCGTTCAAGCAGCTCGGAAGGTTCTCGTTTCAGCCGCTGTCGGAGAACCCCCTGCTCGGCCCCTCGGCTTCTACGTGAGTTTCTGCAATTCGAGTTTCGATTATTTTTTAATTGAATGGAAATGTAGTGGATTGAGATTTAGGGTTTCTAGAGGAGATTTCTGTCTGTGTGTTCCGAGTTCCTTCAATGATTCAACCAATTCTAGGGGGCTTACGCTAGTCCTGTTTCATTCATTTACTTTATGAAATTGGGATGTGTTGTCTGACAAGTTCAAATGAAATTTTCTTCTTTTGATTGGTCTTTTTAGATTAATGAGTTAGGATTTACACATTAATCCTGCTTTGAGGGGATGTAGAGATTTGTATGCTTTGTTAAAACAATGAATCAGCCAATTCCAGGGGGCTTATGCTAGTCCTGTTTCCTTTATTTACTTTATGAAATTGGGATGTGTAACATGTGTTGTCTGACAAGTTCAATTGAAAATTTTCTTCTTTTGATTGGTTTTTTTTATATTAACGAGTTAGAATTAATGCATTAATCCTGCTTTGAGGGGATGTATAGATTTGTAGGCTTTGTTCAAACATTTTGAATGAATCAGCCAATTCCAGGTGGCTTGTGCTAGTCCTGTTTCATTTATTAATTTTATGAAATTGGGATATATTGTCTAAATTCATAAATGATAAATCAGTCAATCTTTTGAAGGGTTAGAAATGCTTCTTTCAGTCCTGAGTTTAAATATAGTATCTGAGGAATTGTTTCTCCCTGCCACAGGCTTGACATGATGGGGGCACTTCAACTGAGGTATCTGGCAAATGATCATCAATTATGGCGTCTTTTCACAAGTCCATGCTTGCATGCAGGCGTTTTCCACCTTATCATCAGCCTCTCTAGCATGATTTTTGTTGGAATTCACTTGGAGCAAGAGTTTGGACCATGTAATACTCCAGTCAAACTCGTTCTACTATACTTATGTTTTGATGCAATTACTCACTCATTCTATCTTTGCAGTAAGGATTGGAGTTATCTACATACTTTCTGCTCTTAAGGGTTGTTTGGTAGCCACGCTATCTCTACAAGATAGGCCTTCAGTTGCTTCCTCCGGGGCATTATTTGGATTGCTTGGTGCCACACTATCTGGCCTTGTCCAGAATTGGAAAGTTTACTCCAAAAAGGTTCTAGATGGTTCAATCTACTTTATTTATTTACTGATCACATCTTAGCATAGACCAATGGCATCTCTTCGGTTAATGTGCAGTTTGCAACTCTTATTGCTTTTGCTACAATCTTATTGCTAAACTTCATCCTTGGCCTGATGCCACTTATCAACAATTTTTCAAACATTGGAGGATTTATCTCGGGCTTCATTGCTGGTTTCATGCTCCTGTTCAAGCCTCAAGCGAGGAAACTGCACCAGTACAAAAGAGGCATTTTTGATTATGATGTCAAGAGCTCCGTCAAACTTGAGAGGAAGTTGGACAGGCGAACTTCAAGGATTGTTTCTCTTGTTGTCCTCAGCCTTCTGTAATGCTTTTCTTTCTAATATGCTGCTTTCTATCTGCACCATCTTCGCATGAAATCTTATCATAATTCTCCTCTTCATGCAGATTTGCAGGAACTGTTGTGGCCCTTCTTCAACGCACTAATTTGAACAAATACTGTGCCTGGTGCAAGTACATGGATTGTGTCCCCTCTAGATGGTGGAGTTGCAGTGACAAAACAATGGAATGCCAGGTATCTATACATCTATGGATAATATAAGAGATGATTTGTATCAAGGCTGTTTTCTTATACCATGAAAAACGTAGAATTCTTTTTTCTTGTACGAGTATGCCTGCATTTTAAACTTCCTAGAACAGCAACTGATATAAAAATTCTTGTTTTGTGCGTGTTGCAGACAATGGTGAGTGCAGCACAGTTGACTCTGACTTGCTCCATCTATGGCAAGTATAGGGTGCTGCCCTATGCTAATGTCTCACATGCCAGGATTGAAGATCTCTGCAATCTCCTGTGCTCATAGAAGATCGCCTCTCTCTCTGCAGCTACACGGGTAGATGAACACAATGATGTGCAAGCATGTACAAAGTGTACAAAAGAATCTTACAATGGAAAACCAAAATTATCTTGTCCAGTAGCTACATGACAGTCGTAGTAATGTGTACTATATTGGTACCTGTTGGTATTTCTGCGTTGAAGCTCAGATTCTGCACTTCCCCTGTTTTCTGCCGCATGAATAACTCATGTTCTTTTGACTCCTAGCACGAGTTCTGGAAACTATGGTGTTTGTATCGTTGAATTCCGGAAATTTCGAGGTGGGCACGTTCCGATGTGAAGTTTAAGCATGGTTCCAGTCGTTTGTTCGGTGGAATTTAAATAAGATGATATGTTAGTACGATTAGCTGCTATAATTGCTGGCGATTAATGATCATTGCTCGTGATTTATTGACGTTTGGATAATGGATGTTGAGATCTGAGGCTGTTTGATGAATTGCTTCAGTGCGCCATATTACTTGAGAATTAGAGCATTTTTCCATTATATGAAAAGGAGATTTACAGATTTTTTTGATTAGTCGTGAAGACAAAATGACTTGCATAGAAATAAATGATTGTTTGGATTTTTAATTATTTGCTCTCTCTTGAATTTGCCTTCATTTCTCTCAAACTATTTTCTGTTTTGAATTAGTTAAAAAATGATTTTGTTGCATTATTTTGCTTGTTGGAACGCATGCTAAATTCTGAGAAGAAAGTCTCAATCCGAACAGAGCCTCGATTGTTCGAGTTGAAGCAGTAATACAAAATCAATAAATTTGGAGATCACAAAGCGAGCAATCTGGTGCTTGAGCAGTTTTGATGCTAAAGCAGGAAAATGATAACTGAAACAAAGGGCAGAAATAAAATACTATCATCGGTTAAATACAATTGAAGATAAAATTTTAGAAACACGAATTTCACAAGTACAAGTTACATAGAAAATTGTTTCCAAAGCAGATTGCTTTGTGAATATACACCAAAAATCAGTGAGCTTGCGTAGGAATAAAATATGCCTAGGGTATTTCAACAATTTTGGCTAAACTCCGGAGACAGGGCAAGGTAGAAATAGTCCTTTTGCTAAAGGAATTTTAGTTTTCCCTGCGCTGCAGACGCTTTTGACAACTGAAGATGACACGATGCCTTTTGAGCCCCCGCCAAGTTGGAGCATGCATCGGCAGACCCAAGAGTCACGGCAAAGTAAAGATAAATAGTGCACAGAACTACGAGGAGGGCGAGAGCAGTCAGGAGGAATCGATGTCTCTGAACAAGGGTTGCGCAGCTTCCCAATTCTGTGTCTCGCAAGTGTTGCTTCCTAGGTGAAGGTGGAGAGAATGCAGTCTGTGTCTGCGACCTCCGATGAGGTGAAGTTATTACGTTGTCGAGAGCCATGTTCTAGAATTGCTTCGCGCACCAAGAATCAATTCCTGCACGTGTTCTATCCATGATATATGATCGGGATATAACATTCAAAATGTAGGATCATCTCAAAGACCAAAAAAGGGCTTCAAACATGATAAATTAAACGAAACTGACTGCCAGACATAACACAAACAAAGATGCATTGCTATTTGCTAAGAATATTCTTGATTCAATGTAATCAAGCTTTAATGTCAAAAGCAACAAAGGTCTAATAGAAAATTCCAGTAGCGCTAATGATTGGAGCTGATACTAATGCCAGCGCAGCATTAAAGTCATCAAAAACTAAGTAATCCTAAGTAACTATGCCCTAAAATTCATATCTCGACTAAATATTAATAATCACAACTCTACGATGAAAATGAGTTCGTGACCACATACCCTGTATCTACGCTGTCTAGAAATAAGCATAGGGTTCGATTTGTTGCTGCATAAATACTAAAGGCAGAATGCATTCATTCAGATTAATGCAGCCCATGGGCAAGTACAGTATAATCACGAGTTGTAAGCATAATTAATCACTATATTTAAGACCTAGCAAGACTATAAGGTGTGAATGTCATTAACCTCATATCATCCCTTTCTTTTCTTAGGAAATCAATTTCTTTCAAACTACAGCATAAACAGATAAATAACGCATCAAGAAAACACACACAAGATAACAGCATAATTTTCACAGCATTGAACAAACAAAAAAATAAAATCCTCAATATGATTCTAAATTATCATTTAATCGAATATCTCCTCCAATTCCACAGCATTCTTCCTTTTCCCCAATCACCTTTACCAGATCAAATCAAGAAAGCTCAGACTGCTAAACATTTCAGATTTATAAAATCGCGCATATCCCACAATTACACATCAGCATCATCAATCTCTCAGAAATTCAACTCGATCCGAAGCCCTAATCAGAAAATCCTATCTTTCCACTAAATTATAAACAATAAAAAGGCAAAAAGGCAATGAACTCCAAACTAACATGCAATCAATCAAGAATACGATTAGCGCAATTCACCCAACCCTAAATCATAAAAATCGCACACGCGAGGAGCGAGAAAGCAAGCAGATCTAATATAAATCAAGAAACATACCTTGCCGACGAGGGGGAGAAAAGAGAACCTTTAACGAAAAGATACTGACACGGGTTTCTCCAAACCCAAATTATTGAATTTATTTTCTACGCATCTAATATCATTCAACGATATTTTTTGTGATTTTTTGATTCATTTCTTGCGCGCTTGTGCCTCGGCTAGGTATAAGGAGAGTTGCCGGCTAGAACGCGCTACGCACTTTGCAACTGTGGAGAGAGAGAAACATCCATAAATGAATGGGGAAAGAAGGGAGACACACCCTATTTAATGCCTTTTCTTCAATAAAGAAAATCAATATTTAATGCCTTTTACTATTCCGTGATTTTTTATTTGCAATTATATTATTATACGATTGTATTTCATTTCTTCTTTTCCTGTACCCTCTGCGATATAATCATTTATAATATTTTTAAAAAAATTCAAAATAAATAAAATTACTGTTGGTTATTATTAGTGCGTTTTAAGTAAAATCGTCAATGTGCAAGTGCAACGACCATAATTACACGAAACAGGTGACTATTTCTTAAGTTACGAAGTTTGTTATACAACACTATTTGATAGCTCACTCATTTCTCCACAAATGTTATTGTACCTCCATACAATTCGAACAAACATAAATAGCATTATTACTTTACGTGTAAATGAATATATAAATAGCAACGCTAGTGCACAACCTACTCACGACGGAGGGAGAATGGGATATGGAGAAATTAAACGGCAATTTCATGACACACGAAATCGCCGCGATCAGGAACACGCCGATAGGGGAGAGAGGGGACGAAGATGAGAGGATGTGGATATATGATCAAACAGGAAATTTCTCGGTGAAGTCGGCATACCTCTTCGAGATAGGCGCTTATTCTACTGCAGAAAAAACCAACACGGAGGACAAAAAATGGTGGGGAAAGCACGTATGGGGAACGAACATCCCCCCAAAGGCAAGGGTTTTCCTTTGGAGAACGTACAACGACCTCATTCCAACGAGCGGAAACTTGAAGGAACATCATGTGCCGACAGATGGAATATGCACGCTATGCAAAGATAGATGGGATTCTACAGAACACGCACTGATTTTCTGCCCAAAAATAAAGGAAATGTGGAAACAAAGCAGCCATTGGAATATAATGAAGAAGAGAGACATGGTGAGGGTGAGCCTGGCAGCGGAGGTAATACGAAAAGAAAAAGGACAAAGTGGATACGAGAAATGGTGCATATTGTTGTGGCAGGTCTGGAGGTATGTGTGCAGGGCGATACATGGAGAGGCGACCATCTTGCAGAAGCCCACAGAAGCGGAGAGTGAAGCGATATGGGAAAACTACGTACCAAGTGGCATGGTCAACACAATGCCAACAACAAAAACTAGGCGTGTCATGTGGAGAACGAAGATGGTTCCGACCATACAAAGGAAGGTACCGTGTGGATGTCGACGCAATGTACAACCCGAACGAGAATCTCTACGGAGTGGGAGTCATCATTAGAGATGAGGAAGGAAAAATTCGAGCAGCAAGATCAAGACGAACACCCCCGCGATCAAACACAATGATAGCTGAAATGCTCGCAGTAGTAGATGGGATAATATTCAGACTCGAGCAAAAAGTAAGCCCAATAGAAATCTACACTGATTTGCTCTTGACAGCACGGATAATGGCAAACGAGAGGGAAGAACAAGAGTTTGTGCCAGAAGATGTGGCGGATATCCTGAAGCAGGCGAGAGAACACATGTTGATAGGAGTCTTTCACATGTATCGAACGGCAAACAAGACTGCCCATAGCCTAGCTCAATTCGGAGCGACGATAACGACAGAGATGACTTGGACATACAATTTCCCAGTGTGGTTAGAAAACATTGTACTAGAAGACATTGAGCAATAAAATTTATCTGAGTCTTGTTTTTTCAAAAAAAAAAATACTCTTCCTTGGATTCTAGAGAGTGTGGTACAGAAAAGAGGACACAGATTATAAGTGAAAAAAGGACTCAACAAGTAGTGGTGCCCCTGGTTCAAGAACTGGCGGTTTAATTACGGAACCGATATTCCTGGTTCCAAAAAATTGGAACCGGAACCTGTCCAACAAGTGCTTAAGAGATTTCGGTTTCTGAATTGGAACTGTCAGTTCCGGTTTAAAACCGGCGATTTTCTATTGGTATTTTACTGTTTTTTATCGATTTTTAACAGTTTTTTTTCGATTTTCCCCAATTTTTCTTGATCTTTTCATTTTTTGCGGTTTGAGGCCAAACTTGGCGGTTAACCACCGATTACGGTTGCAAAAATTCTGGAACCAGAATCGGACCAGTGAAACCGATATACCGATTTTGGTTTAGTCCATGAGAGGCAGTTAAAATTCCAAAACCGGAACAGGTTGTCCAATTTTGGACCGAATCGACGATCCAATTAAAACTAAACATGCCTGTAATACCCCAAATTTTATAAAATTTGGGCCGGATTTTTAGTGGTTGGGCCGAAAAAAAGAAGAAGGGAAAATTGACTTGGGCTAAGCCCAAGCCCACTATCTAACCTACAACTGTTTATCTCTTTCTCTCCCTCACTCTCTCGGTTATCTCTCTCTCTCCACTTACCGCCTCTCTTTTCTCTTTCTCTCTAGCGCACCGCCTGACCCTCCACTTCTCCCTCTCTCTCGGTCACTCACCAGCCGCCGCCGCCTCACCCACAAGCCACGAGGTCTTCGCCTCGCTTCGCCACCGAGCGGCTGAGCTCCTACATCCTCCTCACCTTGTTTCCATCCATCTCGCTCGGAACCCACACACACACACATATTTCTTCCCCCTCTCTCGTACCGCCGCGCAGCCGTCCCTCCACCACAGTTCCTACGGCCGCGCCTCCTCCCCTTCATCGCTTCAATTCCCGCCGTCCCTGCATCACACCGTCATCGCACACACGCTGTATATATGTTTAAAAATTTTGTTCTTGTTTTTGTTCTTTCTCTTCAATTAATTGGTTTTAAATTTCTGAGTTTAGGGATTTAATTTGAGTTAACATGTAGAAAGTATTTGGGTGAAATTGAAATAGAAATTAACCAAAAACTTTGAAAATTGATTCGAAAATGTCAAGAGCTGTAGAACTAAATTTAAAAATCTGTTTTTGGTGAATTGCATGATGGAATTGTAGTGGTGGGATAGCCGAAATGGTTTGGAAATTTAAAGAAGTCAGATTTCGAAAAAAAAAATAGAGAAAGAGAGAAGAAAGTTGAATTGGGCAGTGAAGTTCAGCAGGTCGAAAGCCTGAGAATTTGAGAACTTGAGATTCTTGGTTAGAAGTTCTTAGAAGTAAGAATTAGTGGTTTGAATTGAAACTAAATTATTGTTGGAGTTTGAAAATAAATAAAATAGGATTTAAATTAATTAATGAAATGAATTAAGAAATTAATGAAATGGGCTTGACAAAAATTGTTGGAATTAAAATAAGTAATTGGGCTTATGAGAGTTTGTAGGAGTAGAATTGTGAATAGTTATATCGAATAATTAATATGAGGAAAGAAAAGAAAAATGAAATACAATCCCAAATTGATAAATGGACTACTATAGGTAATAAGTGGGCTGAATTAAATAAAATGAAATGGGCCTAAATAAATGAAATGACATAAAAATAGTTGGCTCTAAAATAATGTAATTGAGTCAATATTCAAGTCCAAATTGAAAAAATGGAAGTAAAACATCAAACTTAGTTTCTATTAATCTTGAAATAATTTTTATTATATGAATTATTTAATTTCTAAAAAAGAAGTAAATTAAGGAAATCAAATGACATAAAAATATAAATTGAATAAAAATATGAAACAATAAGCAATTGAATTGAAGTGAATAAATTGAAAATAAAGTTATTGATTATAATATTTTATTTAAGGTAATCGTGCCCCAAATTCCAGTCGGGGTGATTGCGACACTTCTTGAATTACGAGGTAGTATACTCTACGTTAAGCCTATATTTCTTGAATTAAATTCATGTTATTGCATATAATAAAAATTGTGATATTATGGATTATTATGTGACGAGATGTTACATCCTGATTGGATGTGAATATTATATGATTATATGTTACATCCTGATTGGATTTGAATATACTGTTGAACGTGAAATTGAAATTTGGATATGACTCTATTGAATATTGGGATGTGATTCGTCCATATTTGAAAAGCATAATATCTGTGTTAATGCCCTGTGCTTGAGTGCATTCATTGTCACTTTGACGAGGTGGAAATATGTTTGGATTTTTGTTTAATTGAAAAACATGTGAAACATATCGCATCGTGACGTCACTTATTCGATTATTTAGTAATCGAGTAAGGGGTGTCATAGAAATGAAACTGATTTTATTATTAATTTTTTTGATAGTGTAATCTAATATTCCACATGTTTATTAAAAATAGTCTTGTTAATAGATGACACGAGTTTTGATTCACAATTGGTAAAGTAAGATAAATGAGGAGAAAAAATGGTTGGAGAGGAAAAAGTGGTTGGTAAAGTAAGAGAGAAAATGAGAAAAAATGAGTGAAGAGAGAAAAAGTGGTGGATCGTACTGGTATAAGTTGTAAATAAGTTGATGTTTAGAGTTTTTGTTTTGTGAGAAAAATTTTAAATGTAGAATGAGACCAATTTTGATGGACGGACCAAAATAGAAAAATATTTAATAAATAGAGGGGATATTTTTTTTTTGGAAAAGATTTAAAGGGATCTTTATATCTTCATATTCCTTCTCTTTTCACAATGTTCCAAATAAAGTGAAAGTGATGGTCCAGAAATCTCAGCTTTTTTCATATTTTTAGGGATCAAATTTTGCAATAAACTGCGCTTTTTCGGAGAGAATAAGATTTGGGTCGGCCCAATAATTTGGCTAGGGCTCTTTTTCTTGTTCGGCTTTTAGCCTTTTACCCAGCCAACAAAATCTTAACCAACTTTAACCAATTCCTTGAGATGCCTGAAACTGCAGCCATCCACAATCGGGTCCAATTATGAATGCAGCAAGTACAACTCGTCCTCATTTATCGGTTGGAGGTTTGTTTGGCAAGAGAAATTCCTAATAGAAATATTCAATTATTTTGACCTTTACTAATTTTCTAAATGGCAATTTGGTTTGGTTGGGTTCATTTAGCTAAATTTTGTTGCTACTAGCTACTGAGTTTTAAATAAAAATGCTTGTTTTTATAGAATGTGTTGTACATTTTGATTGAAAAGTGTCGCCAACAAAATAAAACAGCCAACAAAGATAAAATAATTAATACTCCATACAAAAGTAGTACAGAAGATATTAGCCAAATTTTTATGGGAAGTGGGAAGCTTTTATCTGCGTCTTTCAGCAATGTTACCAAACACGGTGTTATTCACGGAAAGCCACATAAAAAGAAAACCTATCACTCTTCTTGGAACTTCCACTCACTCACTCTCTCTCTCTTAGTCAGCAGAACCACCACTTTCAGTACCTCGCTGCTCATCTCACCCAAATCTAGATCAACATTTTTCAGAAATGAGGTCCCATATTCTCAGATCTGCGAGATCTTTCGTCGCCGCTGCTTCCAAGCAGTCCTCTCGTTCATTTTCGGGTAAACGTTAGTTTTTTCCTGCTATTTTTATCAGCGAAATTATGAATTGTGACGTTCAGCTTTAGGTTATGATCAACACGCTAAATGGTGGGTGTTTATTTTGACTAATCGTATGCGTCATGGAGCTTGTTAAATCAACTGTTGACTAGTTGTTGAGGTGTCGGTTGGTGCTATGTCAAAAGTAGATTGATTTTTGTGGATGAAATTTGTGAAGGAAGTAACTGTATTTCTAGTGGAAGTCATATTGTGATTGTGGAAAAGTTTGTCTTTTAGTGAATGTTCTTGTTCGTGATAGTATGATGTGAAATGATTGATCTGTAAAGAGGCTAATTGTTCCCACTAACTTCGCTCATATACTTTTTAATCTATTCCTTTTCCATTTTCTCATGCAATCCGGTAGTGTTATGTATCTGTCTTCGCCCAAAAGAATTGCTTCTGAGAATTGATAGAGATATTATTCGGGATGAATAGTTATCCTATGGATTCCATGAACTTGTCAGAAGGATCTTGATTTTGTTAGATCGTAGCAGATTATTTTCTGGCTTTTCAATGAATCCACATTGAAGTGTTTTGATTCATCCACGTTTGGGATATGCCAGAACTGTACCAAACCCAGTAGGAGAAACTAAGAAAAATTTTGTATTTCAGGAGGGAGAGCAGCAGCTGCAGCGGCAGTAGTTTCAAGCCGAGGAAGAGCAGCTTCATTTGGTGCTTCTGAGTCAGAAAATGCATACAGGGGTTGGATTTCGGGTGCCCTTGCCCTTCCAGCGGCAGGTCTGTAGAACCCTCCTTTTCCACAAAGTGTTTTTAAATGATTCCTAGTGTATATGGTATATTTTGTAGGAAATGTAGATGATATTAGCTTTTTATTTGCTTGGTTGCTGTGGTTAGTTTCTTTCTCCCTCTAAGTACATAATGCCATTAATTTTGGTGCAGAATACTACCATACCTTTTCAATTAGTGAATTTATCAGTCAGGCACCTAACCATTTTATGTGTTCAGTTACTGAGTAGTGGATCAATGCTGAAATAAAGTATGCTCAAATCAAGCAACTATTACGTCTAACTACTAATAGAGGGCAAAGTTGCTCTACTATGGTTATACTCAACTGACAAGATACATCTTCTACAAACAACGAGAACTTTCTGGTTGTCATATTTAGCTGCTTTCCATGGTGACACAACCCCCCCCCACAAAGTAGGAGATACTTGGTCCTTTTTAAAGTCATGACTTTTGTGAAATGCAGTAGTTTATGTAAATGTAAGCATTCTTTTAAGGCCATTACTCATTTATCTTTGTTTCCATTTTTCTCTATACTATAGCTTTCATGCTACAAGAGCAGGAGGCACATGCTGCTGCAGTACGTATTCTCATATTTCCTTGTTTTAAATCACCTGTTTCATGGAATTTTGCTACTCTGCTGACTGTCACTCTGTTTCTTCTCTTTTTTCCTTAGATGGAGCGAACTTTCATTGCCATCAAGCCAGATGGAGTGCAAAGAGGACTGGTATCCGCTCTCACACTTTCTCTATTTTAGATTCTATCATCTAAATCTGGTAGAAAGGCTTAATAAGTTAAGTAGTTGGAGTTTATATAGTTCACTTATTTTTTCCTCTGTACAACAATGGCAGAGTTCACTTTACATTTGAATTGAAGAAACACAAGAACGCATCTGTATCTGGACCCCACCCCCATCTTTACTTTATATAGGGTGATTGTCTGATCCTGCTGCATGTTCCAGACATTTTGACAAAGTCTGTGTTGGATTCAGATCTCAGAAATTGTTTCCCGGTTTGAACGAAAAGGATTCAAGCTTGTGGCCATCAAGATAGTGGTTCCCTCAAAGGACTTTGCCGAGAAGCATTATCACGATCTCAAGGAAAGACCCTTCTTCAATGGGTTGTGCGATTTCCTCAGCTCTGGACCTGTCATTGCCATGGTTAGAAGAGCTCAGCTCCCATATGATTTATTTGCAAGAACTTTTAGGGTTCACTTAACTTGTTTTATGTATCCTTGTGGTCCTTCAGGTCTGGGAAGGTGAAGGAGTAATCAAGTATGGCCGTAAGCTCATTGGCGCCACAGACCCTCAGAAATCAGAACCCGGAACCATTAGAGGAGATCTTGCCGTTGTGGTTGGAAGGTATGCATACCAGCAGATTTGGTTCTAGTTGCAGCACAACGACATTGTCTCCAAAAACTTACTCTCTTTTTTTTTTTTTTTTTTTCTCTGACATTGAACTACGTATATTTTTTTTTTCAAGGAATATAATTCATGGTAGTGATGGCCCTGAGACAGCCAAGGATGAAATAAACCTATGGTTTAAACCTGAGGAGTTGGTGAATTACACGAACAATGCTGAGAAGTGGCTCTATGGCGACAATTAGTGGCCTTAATTTTGTTATATGATTATTAAAAGCACCTGGATTTAGGTGTGGAGTGTGATGATTGGTGGAAGCAAAAATGACGAGAACAATAAGCTTCCTATAGGCAAGTGACAACAGGCGAAGACCAGCTGAAATCAATTGCTGGAATAATGTATTATTGAACCTCTGTTTGACCACTTGGCTCTATACATTTTTGGATCTTACCACTTAATTCCATGTCCTATTTTGTGCATTTTATTGAAACTAATGTTCCATAAATTTAATTAAACCAATTCAAAATCTAATAAGTTGAACCATTTTAAGCTAAATGTGTTGGGTTTTGTTCAATTGTCAATTTTTTTTACCACCCCGAACCATAACAATTTGTCATATGATGAATACTATTTTTCATAGATATTCTCATTCGCACTTCTTCAAACAATATCACATTTTACTGTTAAATTTTTTATCTAATGAAAAGTTCTTTGATTTAACGTCAATAATAAAACTTTTCCCTCCAGCTCTCAATATAAATCATATCCCAAATACTTGCTTCTTATTATAGAACGTTTGCTTGTATTGATTGCCCTGGAATTCGTATATCACATTAAGAAAAATGAAGTAACTTGTAAAAAATATTATTTCGATCTTGATACTTATTAATATTATTCAAAGGGTCGATGCTTGTTATTTTAATTTTCACGAAAATTATAAATGACAGAACCTTTGCACTGTAGTTTCCTAATCATCGTACTTAAGTGTCAGTCAAGCTAAAATGAAATAAATTGATCAAAGACGTTTTTTTCCTTCGTAATTTAGTGGGATAAGTGTCATTTAAATCATAACTTTGCGTTGACTTTCGATCAATTCCATAATTTTTGAACCCAAAAAATAAAACCATAATTTTATCAAATTTTACAATTGTCCAATTGGTCGATTTTTTCAGACAATTAAATGGTGAGGGTGGGGGTGGGGGTGAGATGGTGAGGTGGAGGATACATGGTAAAGTGGGTTTTTTTTTTTTTTAGGTTTCATTTTTCATTCTTATTAGTAATATTAATATATGTATGCATCACCTTAACTTCGCTTTGTTGGAAAACTTCGTCGTGGGATATTTACAAAACTTAATAAAGTTATGATTTTATTTTCCGAATTCAAAAGTTATGAGATTGAACAAAAATGAATGACAATTAACCCTAATTTAATCAAATCATAGCATTAGGTCATCCACAATACTATCACCAAACCATCCTTTCACTTACACTATTCATCTACTATTCATGTATTCCACATCAATTTTTATTTCATCCCTTAACTAAGAAACAAAATTCGCAATATTCATCATTTAACCATCACTTCCTTACTATTTTCATGGGTCTCATCTTTAAAATTTTTATTCATTTCTTATTTATTATATTTTTTAATTAAATTAATTTTCTAAATTAATAAAATAGGCAAAATTCATTAAACAAATAAAATCACATAATTTAAAATTTCTAATATTACATAATTTAAAATTTCCTAATTAAAAATTGAAAATTATATAATTTAAAAATCCTAAAATTACATTATTAAAATTCCTAATTCTAAACACGAAAATTACATAATTTAAAAATCTTAAAACTACATTATTAAGAATCCTAATCCTTTGGCAACATACTCAAATCCTTCTGGAGATTGTTGATCAATCTCCAGTGCACGTCCAATTGTTCAGGCGTCATAGCACTAGTATATTTGGTATATGTTATCGCCAACAAGTTGTACATTAATGTTTTGTTGGCCGCCGCCATCGCCTCCGGTCTGCACTGCTCAAAGCCGACGCTTTTTCCTTTCTCTTCGCTGCTCTCGTTCCGATCGGACGGACTCGATCCGACCTCCCTGACGCCTTCGAGCTTGCGCCTTCGGATCCTTTGCCACCACTCGTGGAGTAGTGGCCGCTTGAGGTGTGCTTCGTGCTCTTCATAGCCGAATCAAGGCCTCCCGCCCACTTGTCGATGCTTCGGACCTTGTTCCAAGTGGCGGCGTACTTGAATGGTCTACTGTTGTCGTTTTGGTAGACCTGCATGACAACTTTTAGAATATCCACCTCACTCACGCTGCTTGAAATCCTTCTCCAAAATGAGTCTAGATCATATTCTGAGTGCGCGTTGGACGCCCTCCGGTCAGCTGCCGTTGTATGCAGCGGCAACCATTTCCCCAAAAACTTTGAATTTTTGTTGGTTGCCGACGATGAGATCCTCTTTAGTGTCGACATACACCTTGAAAATCCATTTTGTCTCCTCCGAGGTGTATGCTGCTCGAACTTTGCGGCCCGTCGGTTGCTCAGACAGTTGGATGTCGTCCAACTGCTGCGTGGGGATCTCATGGTGGGTGGATAGCTCGTGGGGGTTGGTTGTGGACTGAGCGGAGCCCGATGTGTATGCCCCGTAGGTCTCATGCACAAACCAATCGCGCCATTGAGGTTGGTTGTCGTCGTTGAACATTTTTGCACTTGAAAATTAAAAGAATGTGATGACGAAGATGAAGTTGAGAGACAAATAGATGGAATAGATGTGGAAAATAAAGTGGAGGAATGTGGTATTCAGATGAGTGTGAATGATTTTTTTTTAAAGTATAAAAGTAGCCATTTTTTTCCGTTGGGAAAAAAAATTTATTGTTTATATTTTTTCGAATTTATGCGGAATTAAAAAAAATTAAAACGGTCAAAAACTCGCCCACTCGTAGGTAGGGGTGAGCATTCGGTTTTCGGTTCGGTTTTTTGCCCAAACCGCAAACCGAACCGAACCAAAAAACCGAATTTTTTTAAAATTAAAACCGAACCGAACCGAATTATCCGAAAAACCGAACCCGAAAAACCAAAATCCGAACTATAAAAACCTATCCAAACCGAAAAAACCGAAATTTCATAAAATTAACCGAAAAACCGAAAATAAAAAAATAAAAAAATATATGTATATATATGAAATATATATATATATATATATATGTAAAAATATAAATATATGCATATATATATATATATATATATAATATTAAATATAAATTCGGTTTTCAGTTTTTTTCGGTTTATAATATATCCGAACCGAACCGAACCGAACCGAAAAACCGAAATTTATGAAAAATCAAAACCGAACCGAACCAAAATCCGAAAAAACGAACCAAATTTTAAATTTCGGTTTGGTTCGGTTCAGATATTCGGATTTCGGGTATTTTGCTCACCCCTACTCGTAAGGGTTGAGTGGGCGAGACCCGCGCACCCCCCATTGGACGCGGAGGCGCATGGTGGGAGGCCCGCCCTCTTTCCCTCCGCCTCGCGACGCCCATACCGTCAGACGGCCTGCAGCGCGGCCTATGAGTGTCTCGTCCCACCGAGACGGAATGTGTCCCCCCACTGCGGATGCCATTATTGTTTTAGATATACGGGATTTAATCCGTCATTATAAGAAAGTCAACTTTCTTCGTAAGCAAGCATCGGAAGATTGCAGCCACTCCGTCATAAATTTGTCATCTCATCCCACAGAGACATACACATACAAAGACATTATAGTGAGAGGGCAAATTTTCGGATCTAGGAGGATTTACAAAAAAGTTCCAAAAACGGAAAACTTTTTTTTTGACTTCTAAAAATGGGTAAGACGCATTTGGGAAATGCGCCTTCACAGAAGATGCATTTCCCAAATGCGTCTCTGCTCCACCCGGCCGGGTGGCATCCTCTGTCTCCCCAGAATGCTCCACCCGGCCGGGTAGGTCTGCCGCGCCTTCGCACCCGGCCGGGTGCGATGCGCTGGGAGAAACAGTGGCTTCCACCCGGCCGGGTGGAAGTGGTGCGCCATTTCACCCGGCCAGGTGCAGTGCGCTGGGATTGGGATGCTCTACAAGATCTGAGAGCTTGTTCTGTAAATTCTCATCATTAGTCATCGCCATCAAGGAGCATTCGGCGGAAACCTTGTTTGACATCAAGTAATCAAATGCCTTGCTCCCCAAAACAGCCGAAGCCATAGCCCTATCTTCGTCTTTCCACCCAATACCCACCATACTAGATTCTTTCCTCATCACACACCCACTAATCAAATTTGTTTAAAGTGAAAACCAGAAATAACAAATTAGAAAGGAAAACCCAGTTCCGTCTATTGAAAAATTCCGAATCATATACACTCAAGAATATGCTACAAACCACATCCAGCAAAAACCCTATCTAAGCAATTCAACAAAATTCAATCTTTTCCACAGAAATCCAACTACCCAGAGCTCTCTCTCTCTCTCTCTCTCTCTAGATATGTATCTCCCTCAGATCTCAAAAACCACAAATCTGTAGAAACATGCACAACAAAAGAAACGAAAAATAATGAACACTGGAATGAAAGAAGCAGAAGTTTTACAAATAAAATAGCAGGGATTGGAGGAACTTACTCACCGGTAATACTGAGGGAGACGGGAAAACAATAGTTTGAATAAGTTATGTGAGCAAAGTAAAAGAAAGAAACAAGAATAAGCTTCTTTTCTTTCCTTGAGGAAATACGCGGAAAGGTGGCAGAAAATTGCATAATTCCAACTAAAATTGGCAGCGCACTGCACTCGGCCGGGTGGAGTGAAATTAAATCCATCCGGCCGGGTGGAGCAGAGACTCATTTGGGAAATGCGTCTTCAATGCGTCTTCTGTGAAGACGCATTTCCCAAATGCGTTTTACCCATTTTTAGAAGTCAAAAAAAAAAGTTTCCCGTTTTTGGAAATTTTTTTGTAGATTCTCCTAGATCCGGAATTTTGCCACCAGTGACTCTAGCTCAACAGGAATGTAAGTGGGGGGCTTTGATTTCCCAACATTCGGACATGGCATTTCTCCTGAATACTTCAACTTGACCTTGTATCCCATAATCTTCATCTTCACTCTAGGTTTACTAAACCAAGCTGACAATCGTCGCAATGAAAGATAGTTATCAGCTAATTCTTCTTGCCACAAAAAGACCGCATGAAACTCAATCCTACTCACACTATTGCCTCTTCAACCTGCATTCAAAAAATCAATCATCTTCCAACACATTATCTTCGCATCCTTATGCCTACTCCATACAATGTTATTCCATTCATCTCCCATCGAAGATGTCCCTTCATCTCCCATCGAAACATCTTCGTAAACATCTGTTTCTTCCTTTATCAATACTACAAATGCCTTATCCATATCACAAGTTTCCCCATAATCCTTCGATATCCAAAACATATCCCACCAATTTGTCTTGCCAATTTCTTCCTTGCCTTCATTTCCTTGTAACTGTCTCTCAAGCCCTTCGATTTCTCCTTGTTTCCAGCCAAATTACCCAAGCTATCAACACCACTGTAATTTTCAGTTTCATATACATGATCATTATTCTCATTTCCCAACGCTACCGACGGCCTTCCTTCTTCGGCAAACTCATCATACTCATACAACGTAGATAATTTGCCTGATGTAAAATCTTGTAGCTTAGAAAGAGCATAAGCATCGGCTAAAGTTTTTTATTAAACCTTCTAACCGATATTTGCAATTCCTCTATCAATCCGGACAAAAATAAACTCACTATCTGCTCTTCTCCTACCCCAAACTTAGGATATAACTCGTCGAACGTGCTGATATAACTTCGAAGACTCGATACCTGATTTAGATTCTGTAGATCGGCAAGTGGATCTTCTTCTTTCCCGCGTGATTCATGGTTGTATTTCGTGTCCGCCGTTGCTGTTGTTCTTCCTTGATTTTGCACGCTCATTCGTTGAAGTAATAGAACTAAATCCGCAAATCGAGCCTCTGATTGCTCGAATTGAACGTGCGATTGTTAGCGTAATTCCTTGTGCTTTTGATCGAGATCACGGGACATTTCCATCATTCTAATCTCCAATTCGTTGAGGTCGATTTTTCTTCGCCATACCCGAGAATCGATCAGCTTTAGATACCATTGTTACGAACTCTTCACAATAATCGTTAATCGAAGATACAATTGAAGAATTGAATGGAAATCAACAACTTTTATTGAGAAGAAGATTACACAAGAACAGACTGAACAGTCACACATACACTCGATAGGAATCATCGGACTCCTTCACACTTCTACAATTTTCATATATCTAATGAATCTAAGAAAATAGAGCTAGCTCTATTTATATTCGTTCTTCTCTCTCTATTCTGTTATGTTTCTCAACTGTTTCTTCTTAACCGCCTTCCTTTCCACGTGTCATCTAACTAATCCAGTTGTATTAGTTTAGTCAATTTAGTCAGTTTTAGTCATTACCTTTAAGGCCCAGTTTGGTAGGGCAGATAAGCATAAGATAAGATTTTTTATCTGGGCTAAACAGTTTTATTTGGGTGTTTGGTAGATGAGATAACATTTATCTCGGCCCGTCGGGCCTGGCAGAATTAATCTCGGCCCGCCCCAAAACTGGTCAAAACGACGCAGTTTTATTTCTCTCTCCCAGATATGGAATCGCACCTTTTTGGTGTGATTAGTCCCTGTTTCCCCAAGATTAATTCCTCTTTCCATCTCTGCCCTCTCTCTCTCTGCCATCTCTGCCCTCTCCGCTGCACCGTCTCTTTCGTTCTTCCTCTCTCTCTTTCAAAGGCAACCTTTCCTTTCGTTCTTCTTCTCTCTCTCTCTCAAAGACAACCTTTCATTCTTCCTCTCTCTCTCGGACAGCCTCTCTGCCGCGCCGACTTCTTCCTCACTATTTTCGACGAACACAGTCTTGTCGCCTCTCTTCTAGATCTGAAACGCGGCGGCGACCCTCTACCATTTCTTTCGCTCTTTCTCTCTCTCTCTCTCTTAAAGCAGCCTCTCTGCCATCTCTTTCGTTCTTCGATTTGGGGCTTCGATTCATCAATTTGGGGCTTCCATTTATCGATTTGGGGCTTCGTCTATTCGATTTTTTCGAATGAGATGGCTAGTCACCGTAGCTTGGCGGGGCGAACTCAGAC
>JAYDZE010064628.1:0-25508 GCA_034509125.1 Monilaria moniliformis | reverse complement strand
TCAGACTCTACACGTGGAGAAGGAGCAAGCCATCTTCGAATCTTTGGAGATTCAAAAAGGTATTTTCTAAACCAACTAGATATCATGTTTTAGGATTTAAAATTCCTTGAAAAGCATGAATATCAGCGTTCTAGAATTAAGTAGGAATTAATTTGCTGGATTGGAATTTCTTATATTATCCTAGTTGATCCCGGTTAAGGGATTCCTTCACCGGAATATTTAAAACCCCAACACTATCAAGCACCAATCGACTTCAATGCTTACTGTCGTGCACCTTCATTTGTGAGTAAACCATGTTGTGATTTTACTGGGGAAATCTGTGAACATAAAATGCTCGCTGCCTAACATATAAGCATCAACTAAACTACACCAACATGGTAATCATCAACCAAATTGTGATATCTAATCAAAACATAGCATTATCAAAAATTTCCCAACGCTTAGTAATACATAAACAAAATTTCATAATTTTTTGAAGCACTATAACTCTAATTACAACGTTTGTGCGGTAGGTACAAAAACTCAGCAAATTAACAATATTTGACATGAGATATTCGTTTTTTTCTAATTCAATTTTTATGCTTCAAAATCAAATATAACCCAATTAAATCACGATTTAGGCTAATAAATATTACACCCAATTACATTTTTTAGCATTCTATTGGCTTGTTAAAAAATTTGAGGGGTATATTGGCAATTTACATTTATTAATTAATGAAAAGGAAAAAAAATCTAAAAAGGACAATAGATATGGATGAATTGATAAATATTCTTCTCCAGTAATTGCATCGCGCCTCTCTCACTGGCCCATTTTCGTGTTGGAGTTATATTCAAGAAAGCATGCTTTACGAGCTGCTTATGTATTAATAACTTTAAGACCTATTATTCTCTGCCACTTGTGAAGAGATATTATTGTTGCATGGTTTTCTCTTTAAAATCTAGTGATTATATTCTGAGCAAATATAATCTATGATTATAATCGAGCAAGCAAGTCTAGGTCTTTTGCATTATAGACTGAATGGTGGTCAGGTCATCACTAAAGGTCTCACACTCGGTTTACTTGCACAAGAAAATTAAGTTTCACAACCAAGATAGACTTAGATGATCTATCGTGAAAGGTTGAAGTGTCAGTCCAAACGTTTACTAAGGTTGGTAAACAAATGGCTCTGGTGTGGTATATCACTGAATGGATTCACGTTGAGATAATTCTTTCTTGCTGATTACAGAAACACGAGATCTCAGTGATTATTTATTTCTTAATCTTTGTATATAACATTGAGCATACGGTATTGGTTATGCACTACTTTGACTTATCAAAAGGTGCGGGTTATTCGTAAATCAAGAATCCTGATATATTGAGCAGTGGTAATTAATATCTAGCCGTGCTAGGATTGTTATTGCATTGAATCGTGTTCTGGAGGACTAGGTTGATAATATCCCCAATAGGTGTTCAGAAAATATTTTATTAAACAGAAGCCCGGCCGATATGTAATTTATTCCAAATATAATAAATAAAGTCTTTGAACTAGACAATTCTTGGTAAAAGATATTAATTAATTAAAGTCAGCAGCAAGCTTAAATTAATTAATGGACATTAGAATCTTAAACACAGGAAATAAATTAATTAAAAAGAAAGTCCAAATTATATGTAATTTGGATTTTGACGGGTAGTTCAATATTAATTTCTATAGTGATCCAAATTAATATTCTATTGGGCATGAATTAAATTGGAGCTCAATATAATTAGTAAAAGCTCAATAGGGAGGCACTGTAATACCCCAAAAAATTGAAGTTGTGCTTTAAAAAAAATATAAATAAAAAGAAGAATGTACTCGGG
The DNA here is from genome assembly GCA_034509125.1 of Monilaria moniliformis. Classification (NCBI taxonomy): domain Eukaryota; kingdom Viridiplantae; phylum Streptophyta; class Magnoliopsida; order Caryophyllales; family Aizoaceae; genus Monilaria; species Monilaria moniliformis. The sequence continues at coordinate 23,671 of JAYDZE010064628.1, read as the reverse complement.
CTAAGCCCAAGCCCATAAACCCACATATTTTATACCTAACCCTCTCCACTCATCTCTCATTCTCCCTCACTCTCGGTTCTCTCTCCCTATCGCTCCCATTTTCTTTTCTCTCTTCTCTCTCTCACGGTCTCTCTCTCTCTCTGCTCTCGCCTCTCTCTCTCGGTCTCTCCAAGCCTCCACCTCCTCACCGCATCTATCTCTGTTCCACCGGAAACTACCACAGTTCCGTCGAGAACTGTTTCTGTACCGCCACGCCGCCGTCCCTCCACCACTGTTCCAACGGCCGTGCCTCCTTCCTCTTCATCGCTTCGATTTCGCCGCTCTACACTCCATTCTCTTCACACACGCACTCACAGTATATATATGTAAATTCTATTTTCTTGTTCATTGTTTTCAAGTAATTAATTACAATTTTGAAATTGTCATATGAAGGAATTATTTGAGCAGAAATTATTTGAATTGTTAGATAGTACTTTAGATTGAAAGTTGAGATTTGTTGTTGAACATTAAGGATTTGATAATTGTTGTGCAGAGATGAAAAGGGAGGAAATAATGAAAGAGATAACAAAATTTTTGAGATTTAATTGAAAATGGGCAGCCGAAAACCTTGAACTGAATTTTAGGACTTGATTGAATTGTATTGCTTTACGTTTAAAAGCTGTAAATTTTAGATAAAAAATTGAAAGTTGGGATTTAAATATTGAATAAGAATTGTGAAATTGTTGGATTGTTGAAATATATCAAAAATTTGAGGAGTTGAGAACTTGAAAATTTAAATTAGAATTGGTATATTAATGTTGTGTTAGATATTGAAGAAAAACCGAAAATTAGACTTTAAGAGCGAGTTGTCTAGTTGGAAATTTGAGCAAGAAAGAAATAAGGTCCAATTAATAATGTACTACAAAATAATTAAAGTGGGCTAAAAAAAATTATGAAATGGGCTTGAAACAATAATTAGGCTACCATAATTACTAACTGGGCCTAAATTGTTATATAAGAAAAAGGAAATATAAGCCAAATTTAATTATTGGGCTATAAATAAGTAATAAGTGGACTATACATACAAACTAGTTAGTGGACCTAAATTAATTCTATTCAACAAGAAGTATAAGTCCAAAAATTTAATAGGCTAGAAAATAATTAGGAATTGGACTTACAATAAATTATTAGTAAGCTAATAACGAGCCTATAATAATTATCGGAATAAAGAAAGCATAATCTTGAATAAAAATGTATATATTAAAACAAAAGATTAATTATGTAATAATAAGTTTTTGATGCAAAGTGAATAATTTGAAAATGATATGAAAAGTTAAAGTAAAATATTGAATTTTATTTATTCACAAATAATGTTATTAATTATATAATATTTTATTTAAGGTGATCGTGCCCCATATTCCAGTCGGGGAAAAGACAAGGTGCAAGAATAAGATGAGCACGTGATTATGACACTTTTTGAATAATGATGTAGTATGTTCTACGTTAGACCTTTATTTCTTGAATTAAATTCATGTTTTTGCATATAATAGAAATTGTGATATTATGGATTATTATGTGACGATGTACGATGCGTTATTATTGGATGTGAATATTATATGATTATGTGTTACATCCGGATTGGATTTGAATATTCTGTTGAACGTGAAATTGAAATTTTGGATATGACTCTATTGAATTATGGGACGTGATTCGTCCATATTTGAAAAGCATAATATCTGTGTTAACGCCTCGTGCTTGAGTGTGTTCATTGGGTATAGTTGGCATGTCATAGAACAACAGTACTACATTATCCATTGATTACTTGACTTTTGGATAACCGAAGCGAGGATCATCTGATATCTGATATAGGCCATCATTGGATGTTCTGTTATGCCCTCATTGGGTGTTCTGTTACGCCCTCATTAAGTGTTCTGTTACGCCTTTTTAGGTGTTCTGGGTGGTGTCTTTATAAGGGCAAGAACCACAACTGTATCTATAATTGATTTGGTCAGTGTACCCGTGTCAGTCACTCAGCATATTTTGGGGCTATACATGATGATTTGTGTTTTGATAAATATGATACTGTGAATTTTCTGCGACGAGCTGAATATATTCTGAAATTTTGCGTTTGACTTATGATCACAGATATAAATTGCGATGCCCTGATTGGGATTAAATGCTGAAGTAAATCTTTATACAGTATATGATAATTTGTACAATATGTGATATTTCGATGTGGTTTGATTGCTGATATAACTGTTATTATATTGTGACGTAAGAATTCCTACTTCTGAATAGTAAGATATTAAAATTGTACATGTCAAACAAAAATTGCATAACATTTATTTAATTTCAGAAATTTAGTTCTACCGTTGATTATACTACTGAGCTAGTGAGCTCACTCCCCTTTCAGGACTATATTTTGCAGGTTAAATTCATCGTCGCTTCAGCAGCTGCGATTCTTCAAGTCACTGATTCTTTTTGAGTGAATATTGTACTTAAGTTAGTGGCATGTCAGGAGAGACTTTTGAATTATATTGACATAATCTTGTAAATCTGCCGTGCAGATTTTTATATGTGTATATTTATGCTTTTGTTGTGACTGATTGTCACTTTGACGAGATGAAAATATGTTTTGGATTTTGTTTATCTGAAAATAAGGTGAAACCTATCAGATCGTGACGTCACTTATTCGATTATTTAGTAATCGAGTAAGGGGTGTTACAAATACTTTTTAAGTAACAAAATAAACAAATTACAATTACAAAATAAATTTTACATTACAAATTACAAACAATAAGTAGATCAATAATGAATAAATTATAGTAATGAATCATGATTAATGAATAAGAGAAATTATGTAATATCACATCCAATTATCTGAAAACATTGGGTCAAGCTCATTTCAATTGGATATTTGGGGAAGTTGCTAATTTGCTGAGCTTGTTAATACTGTAGTGATATTTAGAATGTGCTAGACCAAGTGTTTTAGAAAACTGTGAATTCTTATTAACACAAGATGAGTGAATTAGAATAAGGATAATGGACGTAGAGATGAGAGAAATTGGAGGTAAGGAAGAGAGAATTCTTGTTAATACAAGATGAGTGAATTGAAATGAGAAAGATAAGGGGGTATTTATTAGATAAAATAAGTGGGAAAATTTGAATTTGAATTAGAAATTTGAAAGAAAAAAAAAACGAATAACCGTAGGCACCGCCGGTTTCCTGCCAAAACCGAGGGTTTTGCAACATAAACCGGCGGTTTTCGCCTGCAACGTCAGCCTAGCCATGCCACCCTATCCTATAGCCCTGCAACGCGTGAAACCAGCGGTTTTTGTTTCATTTTTTTGGAACCGTAACCGAACTGCCGAAGCCGAATTTTCGGTTTCGGTTTAACCATTTTCGGCGGTTTCGGTTGCGGTTAAAACCACCAGTTCGATTTAAACCACCCACCCTTTGAGGTGGTGCCATCAGTACTGTTGTGTCAAAGCTTGGTCAAATACAATATTTAGAAAAAATTAAATAATGGAAGCATCAGTGTCTAAGTTTCTCTATTTATTCATAATTTTCAATAATCATGTATAAATCCAAAATACAACCAAAGTAACACAATAATATGCATAAATGATAACAGCAATTCGTGCAAAAGGAATGTTTTTTTTTTATGAAGTTACTTAAACTTTATTGATTCATATATTTGTATTGATATTCTCGCACTGTTAATCTATATTCTAATTTTCATTTCTTATTTGGTTTTTGCCATAATTATCCATTTCTAATAATGAAGTTTAAGAATAACGAATCTATGAATTATCACATTTATAAAAGTCTTATGAAAATAATTTTAAAATATGTGCTCAAATAAAAAACTTACAAATTACAATGAATTGAACATATTACACTAATACAACTAATATATACAAATTAAAATGAATATTAAATTATTATTTTTTAATAACCAAAAACTTCATAAACATTTATATTTCATATAATAAAACATTTTAAAATATATAACTCAATGTATCCCATGGATTTAATAGTTATAATTAAAAACATAAATACCAAATAACAGTGTTACCATGTCAGGCAATGATAATGTTCAACAAACTAGAAAATCATAATCAGAAAAGTCATTACTATTTGAGTAACACTTTAAAGCTGATTGCAACATACGTGAGGTATCATTATTTGTGATTATTGGTAAACTGTAGTCTGTAGATAATCGATAATTCAATTATTAATATATCCATAAAACTATGACCTGTTTTGATCTTTTAATATAACAAAATAATACATTATTTTTTGCATTAGATTATCCAGCAATTTGGTCATATTTGTTGAATGGTATAGGAGACATGGTCGAGAGGTTTAGAATAGGGTTTCTTGTGTATGTTGTATTATTTCAGTAATCAGCACATTACATCTTTATACTAGCCACACTATTCTTTGTAAGGAAATAACTAACAAAAGGAAAATACAATTTTCTATTTTAGACTAATGTTTTAACAGATCTTCTCTTGATTTGTGTATCTTCCAACACTCCCCCTCAATTTAAGTAACGGGGTTTCCGATATTTAACTTGCCAATCATCTATTCGAAGCTCTTTGTATTGACTGCCTTGGTAAGTACATCCGTCAGTTGTTCCTCCGACTTGACGTATGGTAACTCTATCATGCCAGATTCAATCTTCTCCTTTATAAAATGTCTGTCAACTTCGACATGCTTGGTGCGATCATGTTGAACCGGATTCTCCAATATACTGATTGCAGCTTTGTTATCACAAAAGATTTGGCTAGATCGGGTTGGAGGAAAGCCGATTTCCTCCAATAATCTACGAAGCCAAAGTATCTCGGTTAATCCACTCTTAATTCCCCGAAACTCAGCCTCAGCACTTGACAAAGCTACAACTTTTTGTTTTTTGCTTCTCCACGTCACAAGATTTTCTCCAACAAAAGTAAGGTATCCAGATGTAGAACGTCTGTCAACCGGATTCCCAGCCCAATCTGCATCAGTGTAGCCGGAAATCTCCAGGTGGCTTCCTTTCTTGAATAATATACCATGTCCACATGTTCCTTTGAGATATTTAACAATTCGCAGGCCAGTTTCCATATGATCCTCTTGGGGGCAATGCATGAATTGACTCACAACTCCTACAACATATGCTATATCAGGTCGAGTGTGAGACAAGTAGATAAGTTTTCCTACCAGCCGTTGAAATATTTCCTTCTCGGTTAGATTAGCTCCCTCAACAATTCTTAGGCCATGATTGACAGCCATGGATGTATCCGATGGTTTGCAATCCAGCAACCCAGTTTCTGCAAGGAGGTCCAGTATATATTTCTTCTGACAAATAAATATTCCTTGGGAAGATCTCAGAACCTCAATTCTCAGGAAATACTTCAGAGCTCCTAAGTCCTTCGTCTCAAATTCTGCATATAGGTTTCTCCTTAACTATTTAATCTCCTCATTGTCATTACCTGTGATTATCATGTCATCCACATAGATTATCAGACAGGTAACCCGGTCTCCTCTTCTCTTTAAGAAAAGGGTGTGGTCTGAATTGCTTTGCCTGTATCCATATTTATTCATGGCTGTAGTGAATCTCCCGAACCAAGCTCTCGGGGATTGTTTAAGGCCATACAACGTTCTTTTCAGTTTACACACTTCTCCTTTGCCAAACTCTCCCAAAAAACCAGGTGGTACCTCCATGTGCACCTCTTGTTTTAACTCGCCATGTAGGAAAGCGTTAGTGACATCGAACTGGTGTAGGGACCAATCCCGCTTTGCTGCAATAGACAGGAGGACACGTACCGTGTTCATCTTTGCTATTGGGGAGAAGGTCTCTTCATAATCAACTCCATACATCTGGGTGTATCCTTTTGCCACCAGTCTCGCTTTATATCTTTCGATTGACCCGTCGGGTTTTCTTTTGATGGTGAAAACCCATCGGCAACCAACAGTCCTTTTCCCATCTGGTAGATAACTTTTCTCCCAAGTTCCATTCTTGACTAGGGCACTCATCTCCTTCTCCATTGCACTTTTCCATTGTTCTGATTCAAGAGCCTCTTTTATGGTCTGTGGAATGTTTTCTTCCTGATATAGAGCATATTCAAAGGTTTTTGTTGTTTCAGACAGACTCCCCCTGACGGTGTTAACCACGGGATACTTTGTTCTGTGTCCTATTCGTCCTTGGAGGAAGAACATATCGACCTGTATCACCCTCGAGAGTAGTGGCCTCCTCTGGTTCCCTAACCTCATCAGATATAAATAATTCCAGTTGATCAGAGTTTACCTCGGATATCAGCTGATTCGGAGAAGATGTTGAGCCGTGGACACTTGTCTCTGGAGGGCGCATGCTTGTGTCCGAATTTTGCACAGTGGAATTGTTAACTGTTTTTGGTGGCACCGCTCTAGGAACAGACATAGGAGGAGGGAAGTCAGTTTTGAGTAACCATCTTAAGGGGTCAAAAAATCCAAGCTCGGTCCTTTTTATAGGCTTTATGTTGAGTAGTCATATTATCTAGAGCATAAAACCTATTACTACAAGGAATATGCATAGATTTGGAATTATCTAGATTCTGGGGACCAGAGTGCAATTTCGAGAAAGTAGTGGGGATGGAATCATGATAAGCAAAAACTTGGGGACTAGGGGTGCAATTATAAGGAGTGGGAGGGTTTGGTGATAAAACACCAAACCCTTTACCTATTTTGGAGATTTCTGCCGCCTCCTCACCCCAAACCCTAGTTGCTTGGCTCCTTTCTCTCGTCTCTGCGATGCGACTGTGACTGGTTGGTTGGCGCCCGTCGCCATGTCCTCCGGTGGTCTGCGGGCCACCCATGGCGACGGCAACTCCGCCAATTTCTTCTTCGCCGATTGCAATTGCGGCCTTTCCTCTGGGTTTTGTTTTCTTGGTGTCTTCCCACCAGTCGGGAAAGCCGACTAGCTTGAAACATTGGTCGCGAGTATAAGAGACATGGTCGAGAGGTTTAGAATAGGGTTTCTTGAGTATATATAGTTGTATTTCTGTAATCAGCACATTACATCTTTATACTAGCCACAATATATTTGTAAGGAAATAACTATCAAAGGAAATAACAATCTTCTATTTTAGACTAATGTTTCAACTGATCTTCTCTTGATTTGTGTATCTTCCAACAAAGAGGCTATTTGACTGCAACCAGAAATGTGGAGAGCAGTTGTTCGTAGAGAAGGCATCAAATTAGATATGTGTCAAATCATTCAATAACTCTCCATGAAATATTTCAAGAAATTCAAGATATCAACTATTGCATTTAACTTGATGCGGGCAATGCGAGCTTTACAATGCCAAGAACCTTGTGATGCTGGCGTGGATGTTGTACTACCCGTGACACGAAGCGGCCCCATTGGCCGCTTTACTTGCATGAGAAGACCAAACTCCAATCTAAAATGTTGAATATTGAATGTTGTTGATAAAGAAGTCAAAAGCGGTTCAAGAGTTCAGTCCAATTATGGGTTGGGTCGAGCCTTTAAGACTCGACCTAATTCTACATTTGGCCCGCAGCTTGGCCGCGCCCAAAAACGCCCGTTTCAAATCGGACTGGGTCATGCTCTTTTAGAAACCAACAAATTTTGAGCCCGAGCTGGCCCCCACAGTTAATTTGACAAGCTGAGAGATGAAATGACTACACATAACTTGGGCTAAAACATAAGAATACGAGTGATCACCACACACATCTTTGCTTAATTCCTTGTAAATTAAACATTTGGAAATGTAAATCTTGTCAGGAAAATAAGTTTACGAATGAAATAGGTATATCTTTTACCAACATTATTGCTGCTAATTAACAATTTGTCACTGATCAACCACCATCTCTTTCTCTCATTCTTGAAGTTTGATCAACTCACTCAATTAAACGAGACATGAAAGACTCATCAAATCAAATCAAGACATGAGAGAAAGCATGCATGGCTCCACGCATGCCATTCACGACGGCCTTCCGCCCACGGAGGGAAGCCGCAAATGGCATACAAGGAGCCAGGCACGCACTAAATTTAACATACCTCGGAAAACCACCAATGCTTATAGATCGAACTACCCAATATTCTCGAACATGATACAGTTTTCATCAAAAATGAACAGCTCATATTTCAGAAGCATCAAACTTACTCTAGCTAACACATTTATAGGGAATCAAGAAATGGTCCCTTAAGGTCACCCACTCAACCCACCCCCACCCCCACCCCCACCCCCTGAGCAATCCAACGGCAAAGGCAGTAGGTTTTTAGTAGGAAAATGCACAGTGTGTAAAAGCCAAGACTGGTAATAGAGGTTCACTTCACCTGAAAACGAAACATCATTCCTGCGTTTTCTTCATTTCTTTAATGTTTCCTTTTCTTTCTTTCTTTCTTTCTTTTTTTGTGTGTCAGAACATAGGTTTTGGGGAAGTATGAAGTGGATGATGCCAGGCATGAAGGGGGGGCCATATGCATCTTGGAATCTCCTCATCTTCTGTTATTTTGATAAACGTCTTTTCCTCTACACCATAAAGCAAAATCTGTTTACCCTCGATGCTTTATCTCTTTCTATTTGGAACTTCTTGAATCTGCAGGGATGCTCACTCATGCATTTAGCTACTAATTAAACACACACAACGCGTACTAGTTCATAATTGTGGCTTAACGGTGACATGAGCTCAAATTTATTCGAACAAATGCAAGCTTAATTAATAGGGTTTTTGGAGCAGTAATGCAATAACCCTAGGCTTATTAATGTCCATCAATGTTAGGAGTGATTAAGAGAGTACAACCATTGACCATGGTTAGTTGGATCAGAACCATGTGATGCTTGTGCTTAGTCAGCAGGACTGTTCGTTGACGTACGGATCGAAAACAACAACAATAATAATAAGGGCTAATTGATTGTAAATTCATACACTATATATAGTCAAATTCTGATTTTTATCGTACATTATGAAATTGGTGACAATATACACAAACTATGATCATTTCCAAAAAAAATCCGAATTCAAATTTTGTTCAAATCGAAGATTACTTGACATCGAAATTTTAATATGTCACATGACTTTAAACATTGAGTTGCTAACATGGAATAATATATAGCCAAAACGAGGCACAATATTGAAATGTATGATGCTCAGAAGTTAGATGTGGATCTGTGTTTGACTTCTGAGCATCATCGTCTGACTTTTAAGCATCCATATTTGACCTATAAGCATCATATCTTTAATTTTTGAGCATCTTTTAGCTTTATATAATTTCACGTTAGCACCCAAATGTTTAAAGTCATCCGACCTAATGAAATTTAGATATCCATCCAGCTCTAATTTGGGTGGGATTTGAATTCGGAGAAATTCTGAAAATGATCAAAGTTTATGTATTTTGTTACTAATTTTATAATGTATGAGAAAAACTAGAATTTAACTATAATGTGTGCACTTACAACCAATTAATTATTATAATAATAGCATCAACAACAACATTAAAGCTCTGCCATGTTTCAACTCTTTTGAGCGTCCACGACGCGAGGAAAATGTCACAATTGCTATATGCTGCATTTTTGGGTAATTAAACTCTATTTGTATTCAATATAAGGCTCCAAAATCACATAAATAAAAGTGCAAATTGATGCGTAATCTTGTTCTTATTAATTAATTAGAAGATCAATTGATTTTGGAGCTTCAATCAAAATGTGTAAAATAAATTCATATGTTCTAGTATTTCAATTTTCTTTTTTACTTTTAAAGATGAGTAATACCATAACTTGAAGTAGTATATAGAAAAGGTCTACTATCTATTAATATTATAAAGAACGTTTATTTCTATAAATTTTGATATATATATAACATCCTTATTTTATTTTCTAAGTTTGATATAAAAATTATATATATATATATATACACACAATATTTATATATAGAGGATTGAGTTATTGTAAAAACTTGATTTTACGTGAAAAAATTATAAATTTTGCATTTAACTATAAAGTAACTGCATTTTCATGATTCTGTAATTGTCTTGTAATTGTGTCACTTTTAGGATTCGGACTCAGGACTACGAAAATGCGCATGCTTTATAGATTAAGTGCAAATACTTTATATTTTTTACTAGATATGGTTTTTATTTTATTGTAATCCTATATATATATATATATATATATGATAAGGATCCAATGAGAATGCTAGATATTGGTGACTTAAGGCACCATCTATTACTAGTATAGTAAAAGCAGCCGTCTTATTACAATCTTGTGTTTTGAGAGGCAAGCTATGCTATGCAGAGGGGTGGATATTTGGTAGAGAGCTGAAAATTTGTAGGTAGAGAGCCATGTACATTTATAGTGGCAGCTGCATTGGCCCCTCTAATTTATAGGTAAATAAGGCTCATACAAATTTGAGATATTTTAACTTTCACTTTATAATTTTTATGTCGTAATATTATTAACTGATGGATACTGCTATTGCCAATAAATATTATGATATAGTAGCCGCATATTGGTCTGAAATTGCAGAAAATTATGTGCTTTATATGAATGCGTACAACTATACATGTACGGATGTACCTTTGTTTTCACTATTATTAATATTCATAGTGCATGTTGGTTGGTTATCACGTTTGTATATATATATATATGGTAAGTTATTAAACATATAAAATTATTATATCATTATGAAATTAACTGCACTTTATGTTCTATATATGAATTGTCGTAAGATCTTGTACTTTTTTGTTGTGCGGTGTCCTCAATAATTAATGGGAAATGCAAGTATTTATATTTTCGACCAAACTTTTATGAAATAAGTATTTGAATAGCACATTAATAAATGTAGTCTTTTAGTTTGCATATGTTACATTTGCGGATGCTATAATAAAAGAAAAGCAAGTTGTGCCTTAGAAAAAGGAAAGCTAAGTTTTGACTTATCAAGTGAAAATAATATATACAGCTCTATTTCAACTCCACTATTAGTAGGGATTAAATGAGTCGCAGTCGAGTATCGATAAATTAAAATTTGCAACACCCTAACTTTTGTAATCACTAAATTAATAATATTAATCTTATATTTATATAGGACATGGTAGAAACTTATAATCTAAACATGGTAAATATGCAACTCAAACAAAGCTTATTAATGAGGGTATTTACACTAATTTATATATATATATATATAGGGGAGCACTAGTGTCAATCTAGTATTATAGATCTTAACCAAGAACAAACACACACCATTAGATACAAAAATCAAGGACCGTGATTTATTTAAATCGTATATCATTATATATTTACAAACGTATCAGCAAAATGGTAAAAAAGTAAACTACAAAATACAACGCCCTATTTTGACGAGATTTGAATATCCAAATCAATCTCACTAAATCAAATTCAATAACTTCTCCATATAGACACAATTCATTATCAAAAACAAATCTTATACATAATATAAATTATAACCGATAATTATATCTAAATATAGACAATATATTTGTTAAAAATGATGTATTGATAATTGATGTAATGATAGTTTCTCATTGAATTCTCATTGAAATTTTAAGAGAAGTTAGTTCCATTATATATTTTGTTTAATAATACACATGTACTTTTTATACTGATATACAATGTTATGATATAATGATATGTTCGCATTGCAATTTTGAGTGATGTAAATTCGTTATTTTGTTTGTACTGATACGATGTCAGTCCAGCCCGAACCCGCTGGCCTGACCCGACTAGCCCGCTAATTTTAGAGGGTTAGGGTTGAGAATTTATAGCCCGATAAGATTCCGGCCAGATTAGCCCGCACCCGATTAATCCGAACCCGATTAGACCATAACCCGAAACCCGATGGGCTGGCCCTGTGGGTTGGCTATAGGCGCAACTATTATATATTCTCTCACCTTGTTTGACAACTGATTTGACATTTCAATAATAATTTTGTTAAAATTAATAACTGCAAAAAATAAAATAAAATTAACAGTTCAATTTATATTATATATATATATATATATTAGATTTTTACTAATATAAATAATAATATATAAATAAATTAGAAAAATTCAAGTTCACTATAACTAATATTATAAAACATGCTTTGAAATTTAACGAAACAAATTTGACATTTGTGTTTCATTTTAATTTTATAATTCATAAATTATGTTTTTTTATCATGTCAAAATCTATAATAATTTATTTTTAAGTTAATTCATTCAATAAAAAAATATTTATCTAACGACATTCTTATAATATGTCATTTTACACTAGTAGTATTTAATCGTGTTTGAGTTTATATATTCCAAAATTCTCAAAATTAAATATTTTACATCGATTAAGCATTGAAGAAATCATGCATCACGTTTTGGAGAACTTGTTAGGATGGCGTGTGATGTGCTTAGCATTCTTATAACAACGAAGTATAAGAATCTTCCTTTCATATTAAAGCACATATTTGAACAAATATACCGAAAAATGCAAGCTCTTCTTTGCTCACGTAATTGGTTGCATAGATATTTTAGTGGTAAGATTTTATATTTAGTATAAAATTATAAATTATTAAACTATATTATATTCTTAATATTATAATTTTTTTAATAGATAGTGAAAAGTTTGAAGACTATGAATTCGAAATAAATTATGAAGTTGAAGCTTCAAAGATTATCGGTGTAAAAAAATAATGTAATTCAAGTATTTAGAGTTTAGATTCATTTCTGAGACTCTTTGATTCTATGAGGCAAAACTATTTTTGAACAATTTATTTTTATTTTATGTAACATTTGATTTTTTTTAAATGTTTTACACTTTGAATTTTAAGCTTATCATATGATTTATATATTTTTGTATATGTTTATATATTATAAATATATAATTCTTAAGAATAAAAAATACATAAATTAATTTTTGTCGTTTGCTTATAACCCGATTAGCCTGATGGGCTAACCCGAAACCCGAACGTTTAGGGTTAGGGTTGTAAATTTCTAACCCGATTAGCTCGCACCCGATTAACCCGTAACCCGAATAGGGCTGACCCGAAATCCGATGGGCTGGCCCGATTGACATCCCTACAAATTTTTGAACTAATACACTATATATATATATTTTTGTATAGAATATCGCTGTTCAAAACTCTAAATAAAGTGGTTGAAGATTTTTTTATTGGAAAATAAATTTAGAGTACAGATAATATATAGAGCTTTGAATTTTAGATGAAATAGCTTATTTCTTCTATCAAATTTATGAAAATTGTCAAAATCATGATTAAATTGGCAACTTCAAAGAATAACGTAAATTGCAAATTGCGAAGATATTTCTGAACCTTTATTCCTATTAAATCTGAAATATTACATGCATATTTTTCTAATGACTGTTAATTTAGTGTACATTCTTGTGCACTAAAAAAATGTAATTTGAGTTACTATTTCTTGTCTGATATAGACTGGCTGATTTTTATATTGGTTTCTCCTCTTTTCTGCAATAAATCATTAGCTTTGCCACAACAACATGTTTTCTATTTAAATCAAATCCTTCTAACTTGCATACTTAATTTTACAGTTTTGTTACGTCTTGCGCCACTTATAATAACCTGATCTACTAAACTTCAAGTCATTTAATAAAAAATGTACAATTTATAATTTTCATATAATAAATGGCTTTTGGGACCTGCAACTTTTTACTGTTGGAGAAAGACGGGCGGAAGCCGGCAGACCAACTGCCACGTGTCCAGCTTCCATATACTGTATCTATTCAATATTTTAAATTAATAAAATTTTAATTGAAGCTAATTAAAGTAAATATATAGTTCATTTGGATACGCATTTGTATTAAGTTTCAAAGTGTTAGCCAACTTGCGTGAACATGTGTTTGGTGGCAATACGTGATTTTCCTAGAAAGATCATGTCGGCATTTGTATTAAATATTCATGCTTTATTTCAAAATTCAATTCTTATTTTTATTCGGTTGTGATTTTGGATTTTGTATACTTTTTTTAAGAAAAAAATGATGGATGTGTCATGTGAGTTAGCAATATCATGTTACTTGGACACCAATTGTTATAAATGTTATAACCGTGATTTGGGATAAAGATATAGTTCATGATAAAGACAGATTTTATGAAGAGTGAACTATAAACATAATCTTTAAATAATTGAGTTCTCATGTTTGCACTATCTAATGAATTTTATTAGTAAAAATAATTTCTAAACAACGAGGATAATATCGTTTGAGGTCTTTTTGTATTTTTTCGAATAAAAATATTTTCTTTTGTCATTTTTTCTCTTTCTTCCCTTTCACACACTTCTTGGCAAAATTATAGATTTAGGAGAATCTACATAAAAGGTTCCGAAAATGGGAACCTTTTTTTTTTACTTCCAAAAATGGGAAAAACGAGTGAAGACGAATGAGGCTCATGCGTCTTACTGCCGTATTCCACCCGGCTGGGTGTGAAACAATGCACACACTTCCACCGGGCCGGGTAGGACTCTCTGGAATATCAGAAAGTTCCACCCGGCTGGGTGAAACAGTGCACAATTCCACCCGGCCGGGTGGAACTTACCACATCTTCAAATGAGTGAGGCAACCCATGTACAACCCATGTACATATTCTTTATATCCGGCGATGGATGAGAGCAAAGTTTCAGTGCCCCAGATGGCTACAGCACTCGAGATAGCAAAGCAGCCAATTCTTTTTCCAAAACTTCTGGAATTCAAGGAGGTGAACTTCCTGGAGTTACAGCAGTTGTTGTCATTTTAGCAACTTTGCTTCCGAGTTACTTTCGCTACCTGGCTCCTGCTGGTGATGCTTTTACTCTTGTACTCATACAGATAACTATCTAGGAATTTCTTATGGTACTTTTGAATCATTTTTTATGAAGAAAGGTGTGTATTGAGGATTCGTGGTCATCCAATATTACATACAACAGTTTGGTGATTATATCTTCTTTATATACAGATATTTTTTTCCTGTTCTTGATGCAAGTGGGAGTGTGTGGAATGTAATCAACACACCTCCGAGTATCTTATTTTTTGCCTTTGTCCAAGTGGCTGTTCATCTTGTTGTGATACTTGGGCTGGGAAAATCATTTCGTATCGATAAAAAACTATTACTACTTGCGTCAAATGCAATCATTGGGGGTCCAACTACAACAGGTGGAATGGCCACAGCAAAAGGGTGGAGCACCTTAGTTGTACCTGGCATTCTCGTAGGGATTTTTAGAATATCAATCGCAACAGTTTAAAGATCTGGTAAGTGCCACCCGGCTGGGTGGAATTGTGCACTGTCTCACCCCAGCTGGGTGGAACTTTCTGATATCCCAGAGAGTCCTAGCCGGTTGGGTGGAAGTGTGTGCATTGTTTCACCCGGCCGGATGGAACTCTCCACTTAAATGAAGACGCATGAGGCTGATGCGTTTTTTCCATTTTCGAAAGTAAAAAAAAAAAATTCTCATTTTCGGAACCTTTTATTTAGATTCTACTAGATCTAGAATTTTGCCCACACTTCTGTCTCTTTTTATTTTTCTCTTATGACGTTCTCTCTCATATCTCTCGATTATTTCGTTCTCTTCTGCAAACCAACTGTTCTCTCATTTTTTTTTTAATTCCTTACCGAAAACAAACACACACTACACGCACTCAACTTCCCCTGCTATTTGTATATCACACATTTATTTTGGTTTTCTTCACACAAAATGGGCAGATCACCTACATTTATTTTGGTTTTCTTCAATTGGTAACTTGATTTGATAATTTTCTTTATATTTTATTTTATTTATACTGTTAATTTCGCAATTATCAGATGAATGAAAATGGAAATAGCTGGCAAGTTAAATATTTCCAGCCCTTTGTTTTTCCATACTTGTTTCTATAAAATTTTCCAGTTTTCCTACCATGCTTTTTTCTGTAAGATCGGAAATACTATTTAGTTTATTTCACTTCTTGTTTCGTCCATTTAAATTAACACATGAAGCAATCATTCCATCACTGTATTAATTTTTAATACAGAATATGAAAAAATGTCCTTGTCCGAGTGACATAACTTCCTAATCTAGGAAATTACACGAGGAATTTCATTATTAACAGCGAAATTCTGATTGAAGGTTTGCTGTCTAAAAAGATGTAGGTTTGAGAAGAGAAATAAAGGAGATAGAGGAAAAAGAATTTCAAGAAGAGAGAGAGAAAAGGAACAAGTGTGTGAAAGAGAAAAGAAAAATGCAAAACTATCATCGTAAATAAAATACCGCAAATGTGAGAACTAAATTATCCACTGACTATCTTTGTACTTCACTGTTCTATAAATTTTATTAAAAAGAAACAAAACACAATGAACTTTGTAAACAAATATAAATCTAATTATGTCAATTAACTTTGTAAACAAATAGAAATCTAATTATGTCAATTATTTTTTTATTAGATAATTAACTTGATACGGAATTTGATTCATTGATTGAAGATGTTAGTTAATTGATTTGAATCAAACAATGAACCCTAAAAGTGAATAAAGTTAGACGATTAAGTATAGCAAAAGAAATAGAAAAGGGATAATCCGATATTTATTAACCCTAATCAAAATTCAGAGAAAAGGTATATGATGTGTTTGGAATCAGACAACCAAGTGACAACATTGTCCCCCGTCCTATGTTTTTGGTGCCAAATCTTGATTATTATAACCCTAAAAGATAATTTCCGCTCAAACAATATTACTTTAATCACAAAGATTAGAAAGATGACAATAATTCGACAGAGAGCTGATTGTGCACTCTTATATTAAAGTATATTTTTGATTTAATTTAGTGTTGTTTTATATGAAAGCTGGAGAGATTTATTTCTGCAAATAAAATAACTTTGTTGGAGATAATGTTTTTTAGTAAAAAAAATTGATTAGATTTGTCATCTTCATCACTTGGCCAATGGGTTTAAGCCACCAAGACGGACTTCTAATCACGGATATTAATATCTTTATATGCTGATTTGTATATAGGTAGGTCTTTACAATTATTAAATTTCAAATGAAAATATTAATTAATGTTTGGCGTGGCCATCATTAGGATATTTTGATTTGTTAATTACCTGTCCTTTGACTTTAACCCCGAAAAAATCGAGATATATTTGTTACTTAATTTAGTTGTTGGGGGTGCCAACAATCCATTTTGCTCATATTGACTAGAAGAAAATTTCTAATCAATATTTTCATTCATAAAAATTTGTATAAGATGTTCTTCCAGATCAAAACGTTTAAGAGAAAAATTGGTGAACAGAGAAATAGTGCTTTTATAAAAAATAATAATAATAAACATTTTTTATTATGCTAACGTGAATGCGTTGCAAAGAACGTATAAAATTATTATATTCGTCATTAATTTAACTGTATTATTAAAATATAAATTTTACCGTATCTGGGATTCGAACCCATGATCTGCATTTATCTATTAAATAGATTCATTTACTGTAAATCTTCGTAATCTAATAATAGAATATAGTTCTCATATTCTCACAATAACTAATATTTTCATTTAAATGTCTTCATATATATATATATATATTATGTATGTAAATTCAGAAATCAGAAGTGTCATTCAAATTTTGTTTGTGTCCCGAATTTTAGTCAATAATACAATTATACAATAGCACTGAATCAACGTGACACGATGCTATTTCTCATTGTAGGCCACGTTTTGACTATATTGTAATTGAATGAAGTATTCTTCATGCCATTCCTCTCTCTCTTTCTTTCTGTTTTTTTTTTCAATTTTCTTTTTTAATTATGCTTCTTTCAAGTTGTTCTATTATAGGAAATATAAAAAATATTCATCAATAACGTCTATGAAATCATTATACCACATACAAATATTACATAAATAGCATGAAATCATGGATTCATGTCAAACACGTAGAAAGAGATTTCGAGAGGGTCTAGATTTGAACTGTAGTCATAACTAATATAAATTTATAATTTATTTCGAAAGATAAGTATTTGTCTTGTAGTGGTGCCCATTTTCCACGTATTATGGAACCTTTGGACTAAACATCGATATGGCTCACCTTTTAAACTGTATAAATTATAGTAACAGTTACGGAAAAGTATACAACAATATCAGTAGTCCATTACCAACCAACACATCGCAGTTGCACATACTAGAGCAACAGCCAACATATAGCATGTTTTAGAAATTGTACAAAAATTAATAAATGCAAAAGTGTTTTATATTGTATGTAAGGTGACATCTCTTACTTTGGAGCATGATAATTTGTGGGGTTTCAGAGTCTTATCTCTATAGAAGAAATCATTCACCTCAACCCACCTAACTATGTCAAAACCGAAGGGCCGATCTAAATAGTTTGAGGAAAAAGGTGAGTTTGGGTTGAAAATTTCTAACTCGAATAAAAAAACTTGATTGACCCGAACTAAAAATACCCCAATACGAATAGGATTGGTATGAAAATCGAGTGGATTGGCACGACCAACCCAAACTTTCCTTGTTACTTAATTTTTTAATTTGATAATAAGATTTCAATACTTGAAAATTATATTTTGATTTTCTCTAGCATATAATTAAAAAATTTATGGAATAAAATAAAAAAGATAATTATGTATGTTATGTGTCAAATCATTAGTTTATATGGTGTAATTTATTAGTTATTCCGTAAATTAACATTGCAATGATACTTATTTTTGTATCTAATACAAAATGAAATGTTTAATTTGAGAAAACACAATCTAATCTTTGTTACAAGAAAATAATTATCAAGAAAGTTCTTACTATTAATTTTTTTCATAAATATCTTAGTCTGACGGGCTAACCTGAAACTGAGTGGGTTGACCTAATAGCTCTACTTCCGCAACCCAAAGTTCAATGTGCATTTCTTCAAGCATTATTAATTAGGCAATATTACTCGGTTTCAATTATTTTTAGTACCCTAATTTTTATTTGTTAGTTAATAATTTACGGTCAGGACTAATTATTTCGCAGTTGAGATTAATAATTTGTATTTCAATTTTTTGTTGATAAATGTTAATTTTGTTATTAGTTTTCTTATGATTTAGTAATTTTTGTAAGAAAAGGACATAGTACACTAAAAAAAATATGGAGTTTACCGACCAACGGTTACCGAGCACCACCATTGCTCGCACATTGTTGAGCACTTTCCGAGCATATTCCGAGCACAATTCCTAATTTCCAACCACTTTTGTGAACACTCTTGAAAAAGTCGGAACGTGAGCAAACTTGTGGATATTAGCGAGCGCCGACGTGCACGGACCATTTCCGAGCACCAAGGTCGTCTATAATTTATATATGTTTCGCGCACTTTTTGAGCACATCACATTACCGAGCACTACGGTGCTCGGCAGTTAATTTATATATTTTTTTATATTACATTATTTATTTTTTGAGCATGGATCGTGCTCGGTAACATGTCCGACCACTTGATTGCTCCGTAACATCCATTATATATTTTCCGACCACACGAGTGCTCAGAAGTAGTTTTATGTTTTCTTAAAAAAATCATTATTTACGTTTGGTGAAATAACACTTGTTGATATCGTCATAAGAGTCCACATATGTAAATAAAAAGGTTAGTACATGTTTAATGTAATTAATTTTCATTAATTTATAGTGTTAAATTTTATTACTTTTGTTTTCTTAATGTTATTTTATTCTTTCAGCAATGATGTTATTATTAAAGAATTTATGTTGCTTTGCTAAGACAATAGTTTATGTGGTTAATTATGTACCTTTTAGAATTAGAGATTTAATTACAAATTTTAATAATTTAGTGACTAGAATTACGTTTTTTGGTAATCGTGTTATATTCGAAAATAATATTTTTGACGTTATTATATTTTTTGCAACAATAACATTATTAGTAGAGAATTTGATAAATAAAATAGTTTACGTGTTCAATTAGATGATTTTTAGATAATTTATATATTTTGCAACAAAGGATGCAAATTTTGATAATTTATTTTGTTTTTGTATGATAAGGTAGTGAAATGGATATAATACCGTGAAGAGAGTGGATGTATATGAGAAAATTTCCCACGTGAGTATATAATTAGGATTTTAATGATGGATTAGATACGTTTATAAACTTTGTTGTGCCACATCCCTCTAAAATAGATGGTTGAAAATTAGATGCCTATGTGCACGTTGTGATAATAATAGATTTATACCGACGGACACGGTCAACCTCGTGAGGAAGCGGGTTCACCCGAAATTACTATGATTGGATATTTCATTACGACGTAGGGTCATCGTCTAGTTCATGACAGACCAGATCAATGCATTTCAATCTTCCATCAAATCCATATCAACGGATGGTGTATGATGCATGAGGACGACCAATTGGTCCTGATCCATATCATTTTCAGGCACAGTAATCTGATGAGGAGTCCAAGTAAGATCAATATGGCCGCAAATACATAAAGATAAAAAATATACTGTAAGTTTCTTTTAATTTTTATATTGTGTTATTTTTTTTAAAATTTACCAACTTTATTGCACGATTGACATATAAGTTGCGGCCTTCTAGAGTGGCGGTTGAATTGTGAAACTCTGCTTTCAAAAAGGCTATGGACCCGAACAGATACATCCAAAAGACACTCTACGATGAACACTTAGGTATTTATTGGGAGGAGATTAGGGTAAGCGTATTTTATATTTTTATGGCATTATGTTAGTCAACACATTTAATAAATTGAATGTTGTTTTTTTTTCAAAAAATGGTTAACATCGAGCCCTGTTATGAAGCCGCCGTAAGAGAACTTTGGGTAAGAAGTGCAAAACTAGATACGACGACTACATCAATTATATGAAGCATAAGATGAAGAAGCCCCTCTGTTTCACAGAGAACTGGAAGACTTATACCAACAATTGGAAGAAGCTCGAAGTGATCCAGAGTTACACAAGATGCTCCAACAATCGGAGACTGGGAGAAGATAAGGCGCCTGCCACACAGTGTCGGGTCCGCTTCCTTCGCCGAGACAGCAAAAAAAAAATGCTAAGTTTAGTTTTAAAAAAAAATATTTAATAATTTATTTTTTATTTAATTCTTTTGTTTTTTTAGGAAAAAGAAAATTTTGGGAACCGTCATCATTTTTGGCAACTCTTCGAAAAGACTCACAAGTACATCAAAAAGAAGGATTCACAGAGAATGATGCGTTCGCAGCGCGTGACGAATATACCTGTAAATTCTAACTCTCATTTTAAATTCTAACTAATTATTTTTTACTATTTTTAATTTAAATGATCTAATGTTTGTTTTTTTTGGTTTAATGAACGAGTAATGGCAAGAGCTGAGAAAAGATGCGTTGAGGGGGAAGAGAACCCCGACCTCGATGCTATTTTTCTCGAATTGTCGGGCCTCTGAAGAAAAGAATGCAGATTCCCGGAGCTAGACAGGTGACGAGTCTATACTTTTCTTCGCCACAAGCTCTTCTGGTTCTGTAGGCCAGTCTAGTGGTGTCAATCTTAGCCATGTTGATGAGCTTGTCGACCGTCGAGTAGAGAAAATTCGGAGTCAGTTCGAGTCCCAAAACTTGAGCGTCATGCAGAAAATGAAAGAAATGGAGGTGCGCCATCAGGAAGAGAGGGCAAAGAAGGATAAGCATGCCTGGGCATTGGCTATCCGAGTCGCTCAAATTGTTCGAGTTAATGCAGCAGAGTAGCCGAAGAGACTTGACACGTTTCAAAAAGAAATCGACAAAATTAGGAAGAAGTAAATTATTATATTTCTGTTGTAACTAAATTTTTTTATTGAATATAAAAATTATCTTTTCTGTCAAATACTAATTTAATTATTAATTTCATATAGATTCATTAATATTTTACAATATTAATTATTAGAATAAATACAAACAACTAGAACATAATATAAAAAACATCTATATTTACCAAGCACACGTGCTCGGAAATATATTGATAAATACGAATAACAGGTTGAGAGTGCTCGATAATCTAAACTTATAAATTCCCTTAAAGTTTCTAAGCAACGGCGGTGCTCGGCACTTGAAATATTAAAAAGTTTTCCTCGTACCCTCGCACCCGATATATTGCCTTCGCTTCCTCGTTTATTGTGGTTGTTTGGTATACCGAGCACTGATCACGTGCTCGGAACTTGACCTTTGGTCGTTTGCTCGCTGTCGTAAGATATTTTGAGCACGCGAGAGTGCTCGGAAATATTGATACTCATCGAGCATTTGGTGCTCAGAATTCTAGCGACGAAGCGTTTATCGAGCACAAATGGTGCTCGATGTTTTCTCTTTTCTGACCACTTTTTACTCTTTAGCGAGGATATCAGTGCTCGCTAAACATCGTTTTTTTTTTTTATAGTGGTAGAGGATCCCAACTATGATTTCAGTCACTTTTCGCACGGTAGGATGAAAATCCGATGCCAATAAAAGAATTTTTTTTATATTAATTATCTTCTAAATGTGTCTACATATAACAAATCTGTAGTTCCTATCGACTTACCTAAAATTTGTATCTTTGAGGGTATTTTTATAAAATTAATTTTATATCTGCAATATTTATTTCAAATATATTTATATTTTGCACAAAGGCATCTTTTGACCTATCATATCAAAATAGTCAAAACTAATAGTTAGCCACGAACTTAGAAAAAATAAAATATAGCTGATTTTGGATTTTTCATACAAAAATGCCTCTAGTGAATGCGAGCGTTTTTTTTGCCATGCCATAAATATCTTATTGGAGGTCATTTCAATCTCTCTTTCTCTAATTCTCTCTCTCTCTCTCTCTCTCTCTCTTACCATCTCTCTCTCATTCTCTCTTTAATTCTCCCTCTTTCTCCCTCTGTTTGTGACCAAATCTTCGCTCCATCAAACGCTGACAATGGCTTCCGACGAAACTCTTGTGATTTTCGAATGAACTTTTGTGGTTTCACCGCCGCCGCCGCCTCCGCCGACTACAAACTTAAACACTTCTAAAGGTGTTGTATGTAATTCGTCGATGCTGCCACCTAAAAATCCATACACTTTCAAACCAATTGCTGAATGCAGTTGATGCAAATAAAATATTATAATCTTTTCCTTAAGTTTTTACGTATGTTTATTAAGTTCTCACCCGCTTTTAAGTACTTTTCTTTGTTAGGAAGAAGTTTGGAGAAGAAAAGAGATGAAAATGGCAAAGGAAAATGTTGAATTTTGGGAAAATTTGGGATGCAGAGAGTTCCACCCGGCCGGGTCAAATTGTGCACCACTTTCCACCCGCCCGGATGAGAGCTGAAACTCACCAGAGACATATATCCGGCCGGGTAGAGTGGCGTACAACAAGCCACCCGGCCGGGTGGCTTCCACGCGGGATTTCAGTGACTTCCACCCGGGCGGGTGGGTCTTGACCAGAGCCCACCCGGCCGGGCCCAATTGACGCGTGAATATTTATAAATATCAATTTTCAGTGCCATAAATACATCTTTGAAACCTTAGAGAAAATAGCAGGCGAAATTGAGAGAAAAAGTGCAGGAGAAGAAGACCAAAACACCAAGAAGACAACACCACAGAGATCTGACACCATGTGTATCATAGGTTTTATTTCTTTTTGTGTTATTTTCTCCATGTTAGGCTAGATTTTCCTGTTATCCCTAGTATGTAGTAGGATTAATAATATTTTGACATGACTCAACTATTCCTATGTTTGATTTCATGGATTAATTTATGCTATGATTTTTATTTATTTAAGCTATTGAAGTGT
>JAYDZE010064518.1:0-25521 GCA_034509125.1 Monilaria moniliformis | reverse complement strand
AAAAACCGAACCAAATTTTAAATTTCGGTTTGGTTCGATTCGGATATTCGGATTTCGGGTATTTTGCTCACCCCTAGTTGCGTGACTAAACGGAAACAACAAGGTTCGGTTGAATGTTGGGCCTCGGATATCGATGTGGGGATTCATTCTTTGTCGAATGCCCTTCCCTTTACGCCAACTAGCCTAGCTTCTTCTGCTATGGAAAGCAAAACCGCTGGTGGAATAGATTGGGTGGGTATAAAGAATGGGCTTTTGCACATTGTTGCAACAACCTTTTGTGGGATTACTGAATTGGAGCAGCTCAAATGTCCCATCATTGCGCAACCACTCTCTGCGTTTCCTTCCGAGGAAGAAGGTCTTTTAGACCTATATACAGAACAACCCTTCCATGAACCAGCTGACAGCCCACCGGTGTCAAGTATGCTCCCGACAAACGAAACCTACACCAACACCTCCCACTCTCTCGACCTCTGCCCACAAACTTCACCATGCAAGTTGCCGCCTATTCCATCTCCAATCCTCAGCCCAAAACACTGCATTATCCGAACAGCCCAACTCCTAACAGCAGACCCAGCACCCGCTCATATGCCAACCTAACCCACAATCATCTTTATCTCTTTTCGGCCCAAAGTAAATCCGTTTCTACCTATACTCTCAGCCCAAATTCAATTCAAAAACTACTAATCTCAGCCAAAAAACCCATCATAATAAATCTAAAAAAAACTCTGCCCAGCGCAAAATTAATCCCACCTCGTAGCAACCTTCCAATTCAACGTCATCTTCATCATCGGTTGGAAAAACATTTGTTGGCGTCTTTATTTCACAGCCATTCCGACGTGGAATGCCAAACCCTGTCCCACCCTTCCACTCCCCAGAACACGTCCATGAATGAAAAAAAAATCCCGTCACTCTGCGGCTCAGCAGTGTCCAGTTCAGTGGCAAAAGAAGATAGGCCAACAGAATATGCAGCGGTCGTTGCTGATGTTGTATTAATAGAACAACTGTTGTTTGCTCAAGTGGGAACAAGCAATGATGCCCGTCTTTCCATGCATGCTGAAGCTATTCCCACATGTAGCCAACAAATTCCCCAGCAGCCATCTAATATCCCGCCAATTGCTCAACGTTGTGTGGGAATATATAGAGAATTGTGAAACGTTGGGAATAAAGGCTGCAAGGGCCCGGAGGGAGGCTCGGTAGCTGACCATAAGGTAACGGGTGTACAAACCATGGCCGATGCCGTGAAGCAGGTACAACCTACTATCGGCCCTTACGTCATCAACCTAGAGTGTATGTATGATATACATCACCGACGTTAGTAATGATATGTTGTCGGTCTCTATTTCTGCTTCAGACAGTGATCGTCTTGCAGGTCTCCTCGGAGACGTTGTGGTTGAAAAATTCTCACACTCCATCCCATCATCCCACCACATTAAAAAGATTCTAGGTATCTTGAACCTTGTTGGTAATTTGTCATTGAAATTTTGATTGCCAAACATATTTTCATTGAGTTGTCTGATATATGTAATTATGTTAAATTGCTTAATGGACATAAGGGCATGCCTACTTGGTATATTGAGAAACACAACATGCGTGTGTTTAAGTGGATCCTCGATTTTGATCCTTTTTTTGAGAGCCCCATTGTTGCTATTTGGTGTAATTTGCATGTTCTTCTTGTTCATTTATTTGACGAATCTGCTGTTTTTGGCATTGGAAAATTACTTGGTAACCCTATTTAGATTGTCACTATCAAATGTACACGTGTTTCCTACTCGCGTGTGTAACGAGATTGATATTTTCAAACCTATGCTTCGTGAATTTGTTCTTAACATTAAGGGAAAATTGATCACTCAGAAGGTGTTTTGGGATAAAATACCTCATTTTTGCATTGATTATCGAAAAAATAGGCATTTGGCCAATACTTGTTACACTTTCGACAAGTGCGAGAAGCCACCGAAGATGGACTATGAGCAGAGAGGTCGAGGGACCGCCGGGGATCAGAGATGTTTAGTTCCTACTGCTCGCGCAAGGGCAACCGAGATAGATCTGGGGTGCCACGCACCACCACACGCCGAGCTATCTGCAGCAGTGCACGCAGCGCGCGTGGGAGATACCGAAAGAGAGATCAGGTAGCACGCTCCTATGCATGTCAACTCTTCAGTTGAAAATTGAGGACTTCCAGCCTGTCGAGGAGTGGAAGGCGTGGATGAAGAAGTTGGAGGAGAACTACGACATGATTTTCGCTAATGGCTTCGACATGCTTTCCGAGACTGAGGGGGACGAGATTGATGCAAATGTTGTTGGAGAAGATGACAGGGAAGTGGACCTGAGTACGGTAGAGGTTTGCATCAGCCGCAGTCGGCTGATATAAGCAACCACTTTTCCTTTCCAGGACTCGACTTCACCAACCTATGATGTTAAATCAAAGAAGACGAGTCTTGCTACCTCGTGCTTCTCCTGGTCTTTTTATGTTGAGTCACGTATTGATTTGGATATTCCAGGGTATCTCCAATCAATGCACCTGGGAACCCTCAAGAACCTGATCGATATTTATGGAATTTTCTTTATCGCAATGATCGAGCCTCAGATGGACCCTCGTCCTACATTCTTTAGTAGGCATTTTTTATTACAATTTCAGGGCAGTAATGTGAATGGCCATATTTGGATATTTGTGCATTGAGACTTTCGAGTTGACATCTTAGATGACTTGGAGCAAGTGTTGCATGTCCGGATCACGGTGACCCTTTTACTGATTCCTCTCATTGTCTCGAGGGTTTACTGATTAGCTTTGCGATCTCTTGATGGTCATGGATGACCACCCGTGCCTTGTTGGGAGCAATTTTAATGTGTTTCTCTCAGTAGATGAATGACGAGGTAGCACGACAGATAGGCATCACGAGATTCTTGACATTGCCGATACTAATACCGATTGTCAGTTGTTGGATCTAGATTTTGGTGGGTCGGTTTTCACTTGGGCTCATGTTGGACTCCTAGAATGCCTCGACTGTGTTTTGTTGGGAAAGTTATGGACTTCCATCTTCCCAATCACTAGGACCTTCCTCGAATTTTTTGTAATCAAGCGCTGTTGTTGGTCAGATGTCAATTCTCTCTGCAAACTACGCAGGCTCCTTTTAGGTTTCATAATATGTGGTTCGAATTATTAAATTCTCAATTAAACTAACCTAATTCCTAAATTATGCTTTTAATCGGGTATTAATCGGGTACTCGGGTATCGGGTCGGGTACCCCGATACCCGAAATCAAGCCACTATACATACCCGACCCGTATCCAATTCCCAATTTTTCGGGTTTTGGATACCCGATATCCGCATAATATCGGGTCGGATACCAAAATACCCGATATCCGATACTCATTTTGCCACCCCTATTCTTGGCTGACATCGCTAGAATTTGGGATGTAGAGACATGATTCCAGGGAATGCTCCATCTCCAATTCAAGTTGACGAGAGTCAAAGGTTTTCTCAAGGATGGAACAATAAAGTCTTTGGGAACATCTTGACAAGCTTCGGGTTGATGAATGAGTTGTTTATGTCACTCAGTTGGATTACGATGTTGATTCTTCCCCCTGCATAAGACTGAGATCAATAGGCGTAATGCAGTGTGAGGTGATGAGCAATCCTGGAAGCATAAGGTTGCGATCAGATGGGCCGCTGATGGCGAGAGGAATTTGAAGATCTTTCAGGGTTGGGTTCGCCAGATGATGACCAGCTCCCTCAGCCTGATTTGAGTTTGCTTCAGCGCTTTCCAGACCTAGCGGAATTGGACGGTCTTGTGCTTCTCCAGATGAGACCGATGTCCGCACTGCTGAGTTTGGGATCAGTGGGGACAATGTGTCGTGTCCTAATGGTTTATCATTGCTCTTCTTCCAGCAGTGTTAGGATACCAAGGAGGTTCATCGCCACCACCATTATTTTGCCGAAGAAGCCCAATGCTGAAGCTTGGATGAACTTTTGATCGATTAGCCTGTGCAACGTGACCAAAAAGAATCTCTACAAGATCTTGACCTCTCGTCTAGCACCTCTGCTACCTCTTCTTGTGGCACCAAACCAGAGTGGTTTCGTTAAGAACCGACTCCTCAGTGACAATGTCCGACTTGCCAAGGGAGTTGATACATGAACTCATGACGTGTGTAACGTCACCTAATGTGGCTCTCAAACTCGACATAGCAAGGACATATGATCGCATCCAATGGCTTTTTCTGGTGCTGGTTTTTAAGGAATGGACTTCCCGCCGCCGTGGTTGAGCTTAGTCCAGATGTACATCTCTTCCTGTTTGTTTTCTGTGTAAATGGAGCCCCTGTGGCTTTCTTTCCCTCAACGAGAGGTCTTCAGCAGGGTGACCCGCTTTTGCCCTCCCTCTTTTGTTTTGGCTACCGACTACCTTTCGTGTGTATTTAAACAGGCTGATCATTGGTGATCAAGATATGATGTATCACCGTGGGAGACATGCGGTCCCCATTTTTCATCTTTCTTATGCTGATGACATTATTATCTCCGCCGATGCGAAGCGTGAGTCTCTGGTCTGCTTGGTGCAGTATCTGGCACACTACTTGGCTGATTCTGGTCAGATTGTGAAAAACGTAAACATTTATTTCTTCGTTGCCCTGAAGCATGAGGGTTAGACTTATATGATCGAGGAGGTTGGTGGCTATCAACGTGGGATGCTGCCTTTCACTTATCTCGGCGTCCACATCTATTGTGGCAATCACCAGGCGAACCACTTTCTCCTTTTGAGGCAACACATTGCAAACCATATCCACTCGTGGTCCTATTGTCACCTCTCTTTTGGGGGGTGTTTGGCTCTGATTAAGAGCACTTTGGCCACAATCCCGTTGCATATCTTTCAGGTCATGGAGCACCTAAAGGGCGTTCGTCAACATATGGAACAGATTTTGGCACGTTTCTTTTGGGAAATCGTGTTGAAGAATAAGAAGATTCATTAGATCAACTGGAAACTTTGGTGGAGATTCCGCGCCCATGACTCTTTTTGGGCACAGTTTACTGTATGCAATTACTATATCATTCCCTATTGTGTTTATGATGAAGATTATTCTGTGCATGATAGTCGTATTTGGCTTCGTCTCTCTAGTATATGGCCTCGAATACATGCTTATGTGCGTTGGTCATTGGGGGAAGGAAATGTCAGCTCTGAGATGACGTGTGGTTTGGGGTCGCGCCATGCGCTCATTTTGTCATCTTGGCATCGTCCTTTACTCTTATGATGTTTGTCATTTCTCATGCTTGGGATTTTTTTAGGCTTCTGTTTGTATCATATCGTGTGCATTTGCATGTTTTTGTTTCCCTAAGTGCCACGCCGATTGATGTGGCCAAAAGGGATGTGATGAGGTGGGCCATGACCACCCATGGCAAGTTCTTGGTGAGCTTTGCGTGGGATCATATCAGGAGTCCGCGACAAAAGCAGTCTCTGCTCGACCAGATTTGGAATGGCTGTCTGACGCCCACTACCTCTGTCTTCCTGTGGCGCCTCATCTCCAACCATTTGTCGGTGGGTTGTAAGTTGCAATCTTTTCGTATTTCTCTCGCGTCAAAGTATTTGTGTTGTGAGTCGTCGTCTTTCAAGTCTATACAACATTTGTTCTATATGAGTCAGTTGACGAGAGCTATGTGAGACTACTTTGCAGCCTGGTTTCCTGATCTGCACACACCTATTCATTTCATGGGGCTCCCGCCACCTACATCAACTTTATCATCCCTTGTCTTGTCTTTTGGTTTATCTGGATGGAGATAAATACCTATAAGCATCGCGGTACTTCTTTCTGTGTCTCTCATGTGACTTGGCAGGTTGTTAGCCAATTGCGGATTATGGTTGCGGCTGTAACGCTTATTCCTAAGCATTGGCATAGTTTCTCCCTGCCCGTAGATTTGATGCCTCCAACTCAACTTTGCAGGTGAGCGCTGCGATCTCTGATAGTGTTGTGATATCCTCCTGACTCTCGTTGGGTGAAGCATAACACAGACGGTTCATTCACGGCGTCTACGACTCAGGCACGTGGCGGCGGTGTTGTACGCGGTTCGGATGGTGGTCTTTTGACCGCTTTCTGTACCACACTCTCGGCAGTATCGAGCTTTGAAGCGAAGCTTCTTGCTCTTTTTCAAGGTTTGATGTTTGTCGCGCAGCACTCCACGCACATTTGGATCAAGATGGACGCATCAACTATTGTCGCATTACTTACATCTAAATAGCTTGAATCGTGGGACGTGAGTCACACGATGGTTCGAATTCGCATCCTCATTCGGTAGCTGCAGGTTTGCTTCTCTCACATCCACCGAGAGGATAACCGTGCAGCCGACTTCTTGGCAGGTATGGGTCCCAAATCCTTACCCTCACATTCTTTGATCATGTTTTGGCACTTCCTAGACTAAAGATGCTTGTTAAGATGGACCAGTTGAGTAATACTAAGTTCATATTTCGATATCGTGATGTTTGTGCAACCTTTATGGTTCTCGTCATGTTGCATATGTCATTTCTCCTCCCATGGACTTGGTCACTTTTGGGTCGCCCATGTGTATGTTATTTTATTCCATGTTCCCTTTGGACTTTCTCACTTTTGGGCTGCTCATGTATATGCTAGTTTATTTCAGTTTTTCTTTCATAGGTTTGAGGATGACATACTAAGTGTCCACCTCCTTAAGCTGTTGGATTCTTCTTTTGCAGACGTCATGGCTCGGTCCGTTTTATGGGCTCGACATCTTGTATGTTTTGTTTCATTTTTTGGAACAAATAACTTTTCAGCTTGTGTTGTATACAAAACATTTTATATGGTTTTCGATATATACAGGTTGGGGGTCGGCCTATCCCCTCACCCGTAGGGTGTCTTTGAAACAAAAAAGGATAAAGAGTGAGAATAAAATGATAATTTGTGATTTTTTTGTTAATGTTTTTATACGCGACTAATTCACAAGTTGGAGTTGTGAATTATAACAAAAATTAATTAATTCACAATTAAGAATATATGAAGTTATGAATTATAGCAAAAAATTACTAATTCACAACAGAAAGTATTCAAAGTTGTGAATTACAACCAAAATACACTAATTTTCAATTAAAAATATTCGGAGTTATGAATTATAGCAAAAAAAAAACCTTTAATTTACAACCAAAAGTATTTTAGTTGTGACTTATAGCCAAAAATTACTAATTCACTACTAAAAAAAATTCTAAATTATAAAATATGGGATAAAATAATAAGCATGGACACTTTTTTTATATATTAATAGATACTTTTTATTTTTACTATATCAATTTAGCTATTTTCGACTTTCACTCTTTTTAATAACTACATATATTTAGTTCTTTAAATCGTTAATTCCAACAATCCAGCACGTAGAAATGAGAGTTTATGATGTATTTAACTGAATCAAATCATTAAAATCACTCAACAAAGTTAAGTGCATTTCATCTATATTACCTCCGTAATTATGAATCAGAAAGTATTATATCAGTAACATCTGTGAAGAAATGTAGCCCGTCTAGCTCAGTTGGTAGAGCGCAAGGCTCTTAACCTTGTGGTCGTGGGTTCGAGCCCCACGGTGGGCGTTGAATTATTTTTTATTCACATCCATTTTTTTAGTGATGAATAAGATAGCATGATGTGGATACATTAACGACTTGTACCTAAACACAAAATCCAAGCAAAGACACCTTCCTTCCCACCACATCAGTCCCTCTCACCTTTCTCTCTCTCTCTCTCTCTATGAATATATACACATCCGTATCAACTCTCTAATCGACGCGCCTGTGTCTCAAACCGTGCTCATATATGTCAGAGAAAGATTTGATCAAAAGGCTTACTGCAAAACGGAGAGCGTTCGACAGCAGCAAAGCACTAAGACCGTCGCCGCCGTCAACGTCGGCGGCGGTCCGCCTGAGGACCAGGCCGGCCGGTGGGTTAAAGTGGCGGAGCACGTCGAAAAAGTTTAAGGGTGTGAAGAGGAGCAACTCGGAGCCATGGCTGTGGAAGCCCGGTGGCGATGTGATGACGGCGGCGGAGGATGATGACGATGCTGGAGTCCTTTACAGGCCAAGGACATGTATGAATATTTTTTCTATGCCGGAAAATTTAGTGCCGGGAAACTGTGCTGAGGTAATCTTGATTTTCTTAATGGAAAGAAAAAAGTTCTTGCTTTTTCATTGATTGATCGTTTGAAACACTAATTAACGTCAAATAACCCTAGTTTATATGTATATTTCATTGAAAAATGAATAGAAATTTTATCTGAAGAAAATCATTTTTTGATTTAAATTGGCAAACAAATAGCTAGTCAGATAGAATGATCATAACCAATGGGTGTTCTTTTTTTTTTTTTGTTCAAGTTAACAGAGACAAGCTAATAATGATTCCGAGGAAACTGATTATTGATTATGATAATAATTTCTGATATTTTATTCTGTTTTCTTGCATCAGCTTTTTTATTAGTGGGCATTTTAATTGGTTATTTTGTCCCCTTTGCCCATTTGAAGTTCTACATAAAATACTAAAAGGTATAGGATGACATTCAGGTGACTGACCTGACCTATCTTCATCTTTTAATTAAGGGATGATCCCAATATTAAGTTTTGATGTTAATTTTAATTATTTCAATAAAAACACGTTCATATCTAATAAATAAAGGGTTCAATTTTAATCCAAGGCCCATTTTTGCAGAGTTACAGCATGGATACGAAGGTGGTGATCAATGTAACTGTGGAGGGAAGTCCTGGACCAATCAAAACGATGGTTAAATTAGGATCCAACGTTGGAGATATAACGAAGCTTGTAATGAACAAGTACAATGAAGAAGGAAGAACCCCTCAAATGGATAAAGGATCATATTCAGCCTATGAACTGCACTACTCTTATTTCAGCCTTCAAGGTAAGAAGCTCTATCTTTACTTATTCTTCAAACAAAAGTATATATATAATAACAAAATGTTGGCAGGGTTGAGCAACTCGGATTTGATAGGTGATGTTGGCAGCCGCAGCTTCTATCTTCGCAGGCGTACCAGCAGTGATGTAACTTGTGCCTCCTCCAATCAGCTGGAGCCGTTGCCGCTCCCTTTCCTTCCAACCTTCATCCATCGAAAGATTAGAAAGGTCATGCGAAAAACACGCAAAGTCTGGAAAATCTTCGGCTGCATCCCGTGTTGCACAGAGTCCGTCCATCAGCCAAGCTGACTCTCAAAACTCGAGTCAAACAAATTTCATCCCTCCATACCACCTGTTAGACTCGTTTCAAGTCAATCAAGTTGAATTTTCAATAACCAAAGAGATCGGGCATCATCCGAGTTGCAAGGTTAAAAAACTTGTTGCTACATATAAAAGTGATGTTGTAAACTAAGTTTGTAAATAAGGTGGTGCATAAGGTTAAAGATCCTATTTGAATCTTCACTCCACAAATTAGTTTCCTTAATTAAACCAGACTATTAGTATCAGTATTTATTTGAATCTTTACTCACAAACTAGTTTCCTTAATTGAAGTAGACTATCATATGTTTGTAGGTAGAAATACGTTGGACTTAGGTCCCACAAGTAACAAAGATTGTCAATTAAGCCAACTCATCGAGTAAATTCTATTGGGCCAATAGATTATTTAACCCTTTATTTTTTCCAGTTATTCAAAATAACACATCAATTTCGAATTCAATTGACATTCCTAGAGGTAAGGAGGCCAAAACTCTAACCATCAATGTTAAAAAAGAATACCGGTGACTTGATCCAATATATCATGATATGATGTAATCTCTTTCGGCACAAGAACTCACCACTAACTAAATCAGAAAAAAGCAACTGTAAATACATAGTAACCATTTCATCCCAACCCAAATTATTTGGAGAAAAGTAGAGGAAAAAAAATAACTTGTGACTAAGTAAACAATATACACCGAGATAAAATTGGTATTAAGGCAATCACTTAGGCAATCACTGCCCCAAACAATCATCCCTTTTTCTCCCACCTTACAAACACCAAAACAATGGCAACTACAGACTAAAAAGAAGAGATTCTAGACCAACACTACAACAAACGATACATGAGTTCAACTCCAAGGACAAATTGTACAAAGTTTATCGCTCTAAGATACAATATATGGGGAAAAAAAGAGAGGCCCAACTAATGCACTAAACCGCTACACGACCCTTACTCGGCAATTGGTGTGCATGCTGTGGTTTGAAGGCGAGCGTTTAACAGACAAGATTCCCAAAATATGAGCCTCCATAAAAAGGAATATTATGCAGATGAGGTCAGTAAGAAATCAGAATCCGCTAACCGGGCAAAGCCACCTTGATGTCAGTAGGCTTGTTCCTCGATTCTTGGGGGGGCATCGAAGACCAGCTATCTCCACGAAATGACGGGGATGTATGGTAAGCATCTTCCATCCCTGCACTGGAGATGGGTATGGCAGGCATAATAGACAAGGAGTCGGGTTTTTGTTTCTTAGTCTTCTGCTCAAGCTGGTTGCCCGCGAGAAAGCTTCCCACCACAATCTATTGCAAAAACACGAGAAATCAAAATTATTGTGATATGAAAAAAGATTTACGTATCTGCTAAGAAAAAGATTATACGGTACGGGCGCGTTCACTTTTCATAATTGATAAGATACATGATTGAGTATAGTACTAAGAGGGGTGTTTGGTATATAAGTTCATCTATGTTATGATAATTTATCTATAGTTATTTTTGTGTTTGGTTAGCATGTTTGCCAAATAAAAAGGCTGGTGTTAATTACTTGGCCCGACCACATGTCGCTAAAAAGGATTTTTTTTCTTTCAAATTTTCATTGAGAAGGTTGTTATCCTTATGTTAGTGTAACTTGTGGAGGGAGTGAGATAACTTATCTCATGAGGGCATGTTACATTAACATAACTCATATCTTAACATGCTTAATCCTAACCAACATACCAAACGAATATAAGATTTATCCAGTCCTGTCATTTCAATGGTATATGAATCAAACAAGCTCAAATGATATAAATTATCAAGGGCTATTCCATAGTTCCAATCCATCTTAGTAAACAATTGATTAGTCTATACTATTTTTTATCAATCTAACTAATCCTCAAAAGTAATTGCGCCCGAATGGAAATGTAAATAATGCAAATTCACTTATTGTGGTACTCATACCCGTACAGGACTGGCGGCTACTAATAAGCCGGCAACTCCACCTCCAACGACACGCCCATCAGGACTAGCCAAAGAAACACTCATGCCACCAGATCTGTTTCTCATTCCTCCAGTCTCCGAGGGCATGAATGAGCCAGTCAATGACAGTATCTCAAAGAGACCCTGCTCAGCACAACAAATAAAGATAAGAATATATTGGTTGATGATAACCGACTAACACCTAAGGGAAAAGAATAACTAGTTATGCTCTAGTGAAATGAATAAACATTAAAGGTCTCTGTTCTCGACATTTAGACAGGGTCTTGCTTTAGTTACAACAGCATAATATCTAAACGGACATTGTTGAAACTTGTATATTCTGTTTCGTCCAAAGTCCAAACTAATGTGGCATATACCATGGATAACTGACTCGTTTCACAGGCAACGAATTACTATTTGAAACACTTGACAAACAATTTCGTAAGAATATTGTGTTTCCTGAGAGGTCTTAGCCACACAACCAACAACCGAAGAATCCCACTAAGGAAAGTCAAACTATTGTACCGCTTGAGATGCCATGTTGTAGCTTTAAAAAGTTTGTCCAATTCAAACAGACATTGTACTTAGCAAATAGGAGAGCCTGGACAAAAGAACAAATTACGACCTTTGACTCAACTAACTAGAGAGTACCAACAGAAGAAAATCCAATTCCTGGCGGATTCAATAGTCTATCAATGGTATTTTGTTATCGCAACAGAATAGAAACAACTAAAAGGCGATATTAAGGTCAAAAAATAAAACAATGTATACAGCCCACAGAAATGCACGACATATCATGAAAAATGAGGAGAAAAAGTTAGATTTGAAACTTCAATTTAACAGACATGGAAGAACTGCTTCTATATTAAGTAGAAAGAAATTTTATGAATTGGAATGTTGAACGCCATTAATTTAGCACATCAATATTATGACATAAATGCATTAAGGTTATGAAAGATAAATCAATACTCAATATTGCAAAATGATAAACAGGTTTCCACAGACAAGACAAGACTACTTCAGGTGAACATATCAAGGCATTCCATTCCCGTCTAACATATGATTGAAATGGCAAACAGAAGTTATCACAAAATATAACTCCTAATCTTGAAACATGTCAACATATGATTACAACAGGATGTGCTAATATTTTCTTCTGCTAATACTGAAGTCATTAAAGCCGTTATTAATGTATTATGATTCTAGACCTCAAAATCTAAACAACAAAAAATCATGAAGAGTTCCAACGTTTTTCAAGTTCAATCCAAGAACAAAGATAAAGGAATCATAAATCAATTCCACCGAAGAGGGGCTTCAATTTCTGAAAACATATTTCAGAAACGGAAATCGAGAAAATAAATTAACTCTTCTTATAAATCACAAATTAGACTTTAGTAGTTATAACTAAACATTGACCAGATATAGAAAAAATATGACTAGTTTTTTAAATATGGACTCAGTAACCATAATCCATAAACAAACAGGACAAAGCCATAAAAAGGCATTCTGAAAGGAAAAAAAAACACAAATTTTTTAATTATTAAAATCAGAACCAACTTCCATAGAAGAAGTCCAAGAAAACGAAGTAAAATATTTAAAATAAAAATATGCTTAGCAAAAAGCACTTTACCAGTACCATCCCATATATTAGAAATGGTAAATGCGTGGAAAGTTTTGAAAGAGAGATTTTTCAATGAGTAAACTAAAGAAAATTTAAACTATTGTAGCACCTCATACGTCAATGTACCACCGGAAGAATCAGGTTGACGAAGAGTTACACTTGAAATTACGCCATTAGCTGAGAGAATGCATATTGCTCGGGGACCTTGTTGAGAGAACGATATAATCTTCATGGTGACATCCTGCAACCCATATAGATAGAATCATTAATCCCCTGTTTTTTAACTTACACCTCCTTCACCTCGGAGACTAAGACACAAATGGATTGTTTGAATAAGCAATTTAAAAGTAGGAATAGGTACATAAGACATGCAAACTTTCGCTATTTGAACAATGATCAAACTTTGGTTAAACATGAGGATATATAATGTAAGGTACAAAAAAATTGCAAGCAGACAGCAGAATGTATTTTGATTCTGACAATGCTGGCAGACAGAATTAAAGGCATCCAACACTTGTTCTCTAGAGATTAACAACCTACAATGGAAAGGAAAACAGGATGACAAAGTATATATCTAGTAAATAGGAGTGTTTATTCCGTTTTACCTCTCCAGCATTGACCGTGATAATATGAGGTGTAAAATTAGCACCAACCGAACATGAAAACCATTCACCTACAAAATCGAAAATAGCATCAATCAGAAACTAAGATCTCTAGAAGGTTTGTGTCTGCACTCAATTTTCTTGCACCAGCGCAAAATCCATAATATAGAGTGTTACACAAAATTAAATATGATGGAAAATCACGAAAAAGCAATACCATCTCTTAATTTTTATTATTATTATTATTATTATTATTGTTTTTTTGCATCTTCTTCTGCTCAAGGCAGGTGAATGATGAATGAGTTTCATCTAGATAACTATCATCAGCAGAATTTAGAGAAAAAAGGACAAACTAAATACCACTATTTGATCTCATTTTCCACCAAACAAGGAAACTAGACAAATCAATTCAACTACGACATCCAGTCCCTCGAAGGAGGCACATGGAATACCTTATATATCAAGTTTTTCCAAAAGACAACAGTATATCAGACAAAAAAAGACACAAAATTGAAGCCTTTAACTACCAAGAACAACTCGTACAAGATTAAGTTACAAATTTTAACAAATAACATCAGTCACATTGCAAAAGAGCAATCCTATTCCAGAAAAGTAAAAAGAATAAAAAAAGAAAAGAAAAAAACAAACAAACAATTAATTTAGTCCCTTGCACCATATGAACGCAGAACTTAAGTCATTACTCAAGTGCAACTGCCAGTTAATTCAGAAGCCAACTCGCTAACACTCCAAAAGGATTATAAAAAAAAAAGAAAAAAAAAAGGAAAGGGTTCTCAGTAACTTCTATAATTTCGAGATTCCCTTTTTCCCATACTTCGAAAACTTCCCATTTCCTCCAAAATAATCATAGTTGGACCAATCTATTCACCGGCCCCACACACTTAAATTTGAAACATCATGTGCTTATTTCTAGTCTTGGATTCAGACAACACTACACAACATAGGTGTAGTGTCCATTGACATGCATGCACCACACACCCACACACACACACATACCCATACTCTCACTCTCCATTGCGGGCAGTTGAACCTTAGCAGCAGCGGAGGTGATAGACCGGACTTTCCCGCGCTTCGCCACGGCGGAGAAGTCGATAACAGGAGGCGGAGCAGAGGAAGAAATCGGCTTTGGCGAGAGGGCCCCAGCAACAGACCCATCAGGACCGTACTTCCTCGGCCTGCCCCTCTTCTTCTTCAAGCTTGCCGCGGCCCTCACCACGGCAGCTGCCGGAGTAGGAGCTACAGAAGCTGGCGGCGGCGGCGTCACGGAGGCAGCTGGTGGCGCTGATCCATGGGGGGTTTCAGCGGTGGGCCTGGGGGCCACATGGTAGTCCGACGGAGCATCTGATCCCACCACCGTAACTCCGCTGCTACTCAAAGTATTACTGCCTTCCATTACTCTTCCCAACACAAACAAGTTGGTATCACCTTTTTTCTTCAAAATCCCATTATGTTTGCGGATGAGAAACTGAAATCAAGGGACAAAACATTACAGAAAGTTTTCGTTCTTAACAAGCTTTTTCTGGACTGTGATACGCTATCAGAGTGAAAGCAAGGTGTAAGATAAAAATAAAATAAAATAAAATAAAATAAAATAGAATTGGTTATGAAGAAGATAATTGTTGAGGATGAAGAAGGATTTTCGGGGAGAAAGATTGAAAATTTGGAGGAAAAAGATATTTAGGATTGGTGGTGAAGGGAAAAATGGGAAAATGAGGTTTAGGAAGTTAAAAAAGCCAATTTAGGTTCACTAACTTTTGTCAGATTGTCCAAATTGCAATTTAAAAATTGTTAGGAAAATATTAAATATTCGGGACATAAATTGTTAATTATTTGAAGCAAGGAAATTATGTATTTTGGTTAATAAAATGGTTTGGAGTCCGGTTGGGGGAAAATTTAAATAAGAAAAAAGAGAGAAATTAAATAAAGTAATTGTAGTTGGGAAAAGTGAAATTAGGTTGCCAAAGCATGAAGACAACCATCACTCTCTTTTTTAAAAGCGAAAAATAAGTATTATACACATTACATAATATCTTATCCATATTATCAATGGCTAATTTAATTAAAATTCTAATCGGAACCAAATGCAGACAAAAAGGAATATGAACAGAAGAAAAGGAGGAAATATTCAAATAACTAATAAACATTATTTTTAAAGCTAAGCCATATTCTACCTCTTTTCCTTCTATAATTTATAAGATGGAGAAATTAGAAAAAGAAAAGAAAGTGTCAAATTGAGTTCATAATTGGAAGCATTCGCTAGATTGGTCATGACTCAATGGCTCATCAGCGAATCGTAAAAAAGCTTGGGTACACAAGCGGTCAGCTGCTTTATAGATTTTTAATTTTTCACATCACAGTTTTGGTTAGGGGTGCCCACGGTTTTAAAACTGGCGGTTCTGACCAGAACCGTAACCAAACTGTGAGGGCTAGAGACGGTTCCGATATTAAATCGAAAACCGGCGGTTCTGGTTCTGGTTTTGATTTAAAACCGGCGGTTTTCAGCCGGTTTTCGGCGGTTCCGATTTCGATTTTCTGGTTTTTCGGTTTTTTTTTTTTTTATAATTCAAGATGATTCAAATTTGAAATCAAAGTTGAAGACAAATATAAATAAGTATATCGATTTATTACTATAAGAGAAATTATAATAAATTACAATAAGTCATGAATAAACAAAGGGGAAAAAATAAGGAAAAAAGACTTGAGCTCGATAATAAACAAATTACCATAATAGAGATTACTCTTGTGATTTGACTAAAAAATAGTAAATTAAATTCTATTGAAACAGTTAAATCATTTTAGAGAAACTATGTAACAACACATCCATGTTGGATATTGGGGTACTTACTAAACTTGTTTAACTGTTTCAACAAAATTTTCTAATTTACCGTTTAATTGTACAATACGGAAGACTATAATTTTCGGCCGATTGTCAAAGGATCGTTAGTCACCTTAGAGATACGGAACGAGAACTAATCCAAGTGAGTCAGAAGAGGAACATTATAGAAATCAGTATTTTCATAACACAATGATGAACTAACTTATGCAATGGTGGAGGTTGACGTTCATGGTGTCGTGTTTCCACGACCCATGAACGTTAACCTCCACCGTTGCATATGTCACAATCCATCCCTTGTGTTCTGAAATCACTGACTTTTGTATCGTATGTACCCCTTGGTGTCGTGGATTCTATGTCACTCAGCATCTCTAAGTAACCAATGATTCTTATGACAACGACAAGTTTAACAAATAAGGAGAGTGTGTTGAGATAAGAAATAAGAAATGATTGAGGAGAGCGTGTTGTGTGTGTGATTTGAGGAAATATGGAGAAGGGGGAAAAATGGCACGTAAAACCGCTAGTTTCCGCGCAAAACCGCCGATTTTCTACCAAAACCATCGGTTTTGCTGCAAAAACCGCCGGTTTTGCAACTATTTTCAGACCCTAACCATGTACCTATCATCTTAGCCCTCCCACCCTATAAAGCCGCCGGTTTAACCGTGAAACTGCCGGTTTGGAATCGCCGGTTCTGGTTCCAAAACTGTCGGTTTCATTTCCTCCGCAACATGAACCGTAACAAAACTGCCTCATAATTTTTTCGGTTTCGGTTTAACTGTGGGGAGCCGGTTCCAATTCGAAAACCGGAACCGCCGGTTCCGATTTAACCGGGCATACCTAGTTTTGGCACATGGTTCTAGTTAGGTATATGCTACATTTTACAAATTTGTATCTTGTTTTAACCTTTAAAAATTATAAACTAATTTGTTAAAAAAATTATAAGCTAATTCTAGCAATAATAAATTTGTCATTTAGTTGTGAATTTTAAGAAGTATAGTAAATATTGTTTGATAATACTATGTATTGTAGATTCAAAATATCGTGCTATTATTATTTTTTAGAGGGTTAATAGTATTTTTTTAATTCCCGCGCGTGTTTGTTTTCTATTAAAAAAATCATCAATTATTTTCTTGTTCTTGTTCTCTCCTATTTATAGAATATGTATGGGATAGGTTTGGGATCCAATGAAATTTGGACTAGGCATCCCTATTGGGTTTTACTAATTAAATTGAGCCTCAATTTAATACAAGCCAGGTAGAATATTAATGTGGAACACTATAGAAATTAATATCGACTTACCCGTCCAAATCCAAATTACAGATAATCTAGGTTTCTTTTTTAATTAATTTATTTATCATGTTTAAGATTCTAATATCCATTAATTAATTTAAGCTTACTGTTGGCTTTAATTAATTAATATCTTTTACCATGAGTGTCTAGTTCAAAATTTTTATTTATAATACTTTGGAATAAATTCCAAGTCGGCCGGACTTCTGTATAATAAAATATTTTCTGAACACCTCTTGGAGATATTATCAACCTAGTTCTCCACGATACGATTCAATGCAATAAAAATCTTAGCACCACTAGATATTGATTACCACTACCCAAGATACCAGGATCATTGGATTACGAAAAACTCACACATTTTGATAAGTCAAAGTAATGAATAACCAATATCGTATGCTCAACGTTGTATACAAATATTAATAAATAAATAATCACCAAGATCTTGTCTTTCAGTAATCAAAAAGAAAGATTTATCTCAACGTTAATTGATTTATTTCCCATGTTTAAAATTCTAATATCCATTAATTAATTTAAGCCTGCTGTTGTTTTTAATTAATTAATATCTTTTACCAAGAGTGGCCTAGTTCAAAAACTTTATTTATAATATTTTGGACTAAATTTCAAGCTGGCCGGAGTTCTATATAGTAAAACATTTTCTTAACAACTCTTGGGGATATTTTCAACCTGGTTCTCGAAGACGCGATTCAATGCAATAACAATATTAGCACCGCTAGATTGATTATCATTATCCAAGATATAAGGATTCTTGTGTTACGAAAAACCTGCACCTTTGGATAAGTCAAAGTAGTGAATAACCAATACCGTATGCCCAATGTTATATACAAAGATTAAGAAATAAATAATCACCAAGATCTCGTCTTTCAATAATCAGCAATACTTATCTCAACGTGAATCCATTCAGTGCTATATTTCACTAGTGTC
Organism: Monilaria moniliformis; assembly: GCA_034509125.1. NCBI lineage: Eukaryota > Viridiplantae > Streptophyta > Magnoliopsida > Caryophyllales > Aizoaceae > Monilaria > Monilaria moniliformis. Next base: position 7,060 of record JAYDZE010064518.1, on the reverse strand, counting down.
ATTAATCTCCCAAGGTTAGGATGAACTGACACTGCAACCTTTTACGATAGATTATCCACTTCAAAGTAGGTTGCAAAACTTCGTACTTTTCTGCAAGACACCGACTGAGAGACTTTAGTGATGACCTAACCACCATTCAGTCTACAATGCAGAAGACCTAGACTTGCTTGCTCAATTACAATCACATATTATATTTGCTCAAAATATAATCACCAGATTATAAAAGACAAACCATGCAACAATAATATCTTTTCACAAGTGACGGAAAATCGTAATTTTTAGAGTTATTAATACATAAGCAGCTCATAAATCAAGCTTTCTTATATACAACTCCAATAAATATTTTATAAAAATACACTAAAAGTTGGAAGTTTTAGATAGAAAATAAAAAAGGGGAATATTTCGTGAAAAACTTTAAAAATTGAGAATATAAAACACCATAAACCTTTTCTTAAATTCATATTACTTTTAAAATGGGATGTTTTGGTTCTGTCAATCTTGAACATATTTGTCACAAAATCTCAATATTTCATGTCTTTGATTAATATTATCGTTAGTTTATGACATTTTTAGATTAGGCTTATAATTTAAGATTTAAATTAATATTAACTCTTTTATATTTATAAAATTTCTAATTTTTAGTTACATTATACAAATAAATTTTTTTATACAATTTACTTTTTTGAAATTCTTATTGTCCTAATCCAACAAGGGAAAAACCAAAATTGTTAAAAGAAAAAGGGTATCTAGATCGAATAAAATATTTTTGTTTTTTAAAAGAAAGAAGAATGAAGAAAGGAGTATTTATAAAATCCGACGAGAGAAAAATCAATATTATTTCCATATATCTCGAGCATTTATCCAAATAGAGAAAGTCTACTTGACGCATGATAATTTTCAGTTTAAAACCAAGAAGAAACAAAAATCCCTCGGCCCTGAAAATAAATATTGTCTATCAAATAAATAAATGACCTTTTAAAATATATTCTGGCCTCGACCTTAGACTTTTTTGCACTCGTAATCATTCATCTAATAGTTAACTAATCAAATAATAGAGGAAGCCAAGCAAAAATCAAAATTGGCGTGCAAATAAAATATTAACTTTAATCATTTGCTTTATAAATAGTGGTAAGATGCAAGCAACAATATAAAATTTTATTTAAAGTTGATAATTTAGCAAAGTAGTAAGCATCATCTGTAGTTTTCAAGTTTTTCCAATTCTGTTATATATATTTTAAATGTGCAAGGTTTGCAGGGGACCACGCGTAATTATGATGAGCCATATGCAATTCCATAATTATGATGAGCCTATATACATAATAGTGAGTCCTCCCAATTAATTTATTTTATGTAACTTCCCATCAAAAACAAAACCAAATAAATAATATAATATATATAAATATATAGTAAAGTAGTTTTAGATAAGAACGATGCATCGTTTTTTAGAATTATTTACTGATAAAAAATAAAATATAATGAGGGTGAGTTGCACCCACATATGAATTAATTTAATATTTCGGAACAGTCTTTCATTTATATTAATGTTTTTCTAATGCTTACATCTTGTTTTTTTGTTGTAGCATCTCGAAAATTTTGAACCACCAAACCCACCTTCCGAATTGTATAACCCGAATGTAATAAAATTTGAATCAACTTTCTGCCGTATGGATATATTGGTGACATTTTGTTGAGTCCCATTCCACAAAGTAACATACAGAGGTTTGATTAGTATTCAGGCCCAATATACATACATGAAAATAAAATACTAGAGTAGGAATTATGTAAATCATGTAATACAAAAACATAAAATACCAATGTTCTAAATTATTTAGTTAGTCGAGTCCTTGTTGTAGCCGGTCAAACAAGAAGATTGTATAACCTGTTGAATAAAATTAATAACATTAATATAAATAAATAGTATTTAAGTATATAAATTAAATTGTAAAAATAGGTTAAAAGATACTACTCTCAAAATAGTATATATTTTTTTTATCATTATCTATAAAAGTATGAGTTTTATACCATTTTCTTTAATGGACTAAGTTACCCCTCCTAATAGTCGAAAAAGTTGTTGAGGCTGTCATGACCCCTTTTTTGCCTTTTATTTAAACTATTTAGGGTCTTTTTCTTCACATTACATCCAAAAACAAAAAAAAAATAGAAAAAGAACATTAACTGACTCCAATACTGAATTCAATTTTCGTGTAAGAAGACAGTTGTTCATTCCTTTAAAACATAAACTTTCAAAAGCTTAAACTCGAAAAGAGAACATAGTAGGAGGCTATTCGTGAAATTTATTTTTTCAGTGTTCGAAATTTTATTTTTTCGACCTGTACTAAACCCACAATCCTGGGCCACAATGTTTTCTAAAGACCACGATCATGGCTAACTTACAACCGGTACACGCTAACGTGGCCCACGATCGTGGGCTACGATAGTTGCCCACAACTGTTGCTCACAATCGTGGGCCATGATAGTTGCCCACGATCGTGTGTAAAGCTCAAGCTAGTGGTCAACTATTGTGTACAATGACCGTGTACCACGATCTCGGACCACGATTGTTGACGCGGTAGGAAAAGCGGCGGGGGACCGTGGGAGTGAGGGCTAAAGTGTAAGAAATTTCTGTCGTCACGTAGTGGAAAATACAAACATGAATATGATCTAAATTCATAACTAATATTGTTATAGTTTGATTTCTACATTTGATAGAATCTGACATCCGTTATACTAATCCGATGCAGGAACAATTCTTAATACACAATTTAATCAGAGAAAGCTATGAAATCTCTGATTGAACACATGTATTATTTTTTTAACAAAAGAAATCACTTCTCACGTCCTAAACGTTCCAAAACTGATGAATTCAATTTCTATAAAAACATGTGTACTGTATTTCTCTACAATAGAGAAATATATATTAATTGTTCCATGGGCCCTAGGCCTATGAGCTTATAATCTTTTGTCTGCATTAATTAATTAATGGTCCAACCTTAATTAATTAAATTTTAATATTCTAATCTAGTTTATATATCTTTCAATCTCCCACTTGGACTAGTATTAGATAAACACGAAGCTCCAACTTTGTACCCTTGAGAAGATCAACAATACACATGAAGTGTGACCCTCCAGCCCCCCATTATCAACGATAATCTAATCAAAGTCTGCACAAAACTCCTAGATTACGTTGTGCAGCGAACTCGATATATGAAGGACGTTTAAGTGGATTCAGTCAACTAGCCTTTATATGAAGTTTATGTAATATTATTTCATACACGAACAACTCGATTGAGCCTAAAATTTGCCACGTGTCTATCCAAATAGCTCAATCACTTTATCTCATATTTATTATATGACTCATTCGATCATATTCAGTTACTTTAATTGAATATATCATTGCACTGACCAGTGACTTAGTGGTCAAATAATATAGAGAATTTGAGTGTTCTCTTGAAATAATTATTGAGGAATGAATATCATTCTTGGCTCAACTAACATTTCTATTTGCCTCATGATATACCCAACACAAGTCTGTATCTTGATCCTCATTTTGGAGGCAAGCGTTATCCATGTGTCCATCACGGATATCAAATTTCTCGTAGTTGGGAGATCCACTATATTATATAAAAATGTGATGCATACCACATGTTAATCTATGACATATTATCAATATCTCATTCTTGATGATCATTAGTTATTACTATTTTCAGAATTATAATGTCTAACGTCACTAATGACAGTCGTAATTCAAGGAAACATATATAAGAATAATGACAAACAATCAAAATAATTATTCTTACAAATGCACAAAATCCATAGAAAATCAAATTTTCTTTGAATATCGTCAAATAAGTACGTCTCTGTACTAATTGTTTCTAAGACATACAAACTATAAACTCCCATTAATTCAAAGCCAACAACCAACATGTCTAACACTTAGACATTCAAAGTGCTTGTTGCGTTTTGCTATACATATAGATCTACTTGGTGAAATGATTAGCCAAGTTATCAATAACAGGTACTTTTTCTAATTTTACCTCAGCCAATTCTATAAATATTCTGTTCGTAGCTCTTGGAATTGGTGGTTAAACAGACAATAGTATTCCGAAACTATTACACCTCACTGCACTACCATTATGGACAAAATATGTCCAAACTGAGACTTATAGTTTTCACGGTCTACTTGGAAATAAATATCAGCTTACCTATTAACTGATAGTTTTAGTTGTCCACCACAAACCAAGTATAATTCTTTAGTCCCTCTGAAATGCATAAGAATAGTCATGACAGTTTTCAAACTCCCCATTGAGATTTTGCACAAATTTGTCTATTGCGCTAAGCACATAAACCACATATGACCTAGTAGATGCTATGACATACATAATAGATCTCATAACCGAAGCGTATGAGGTCTTCTTTATGTAATTCATTTTCTTGTCATTAGAAAGATAACCCTTCTTAGACAATAAAATGTCACGTCATATATGAATAATTCGTTCTTTGGAATTATCCATCGAGAAGCGCATTAGCAACTTGTCTATGTAAATGGACCGTGATTATCCTAACACATACTTGGTCTATATCAAAGATCTTTACACCAAGTATGTAGGAAGCATCATCTAGATCCTTTACCATAAAAGAAATACACAACCAATCTTCACGGATTGCATCATTGAACTATCACTACCTATCATCAAAATGTCATCGACATTTTCAATAAAGTAGACAATGTTTCCATTCTTGCGCTTACTATAACGCATGGATCATATTTGCTTTTGACGATATCAAACAATTTGATAACCTTGCCAAAACAAATATTCCAACTTCTAGAAGTTTGCTTGAGTCCATAAATGGACTTCTTTAGCTTGCATACTATATTCGACATTTTCTTTGATACAAAACCTTCAGGTTGTGTCAAACACATCGCCTTCAAGTTCACTATTGAGAAACGTGATTTTACATCAATTTTTCAAATGTTAAAATCTTAGTATATAATTATTGCAAGTAATACCTTAATGGACTTGATCTTAGTGGCACAAAAGGTTTCATCATAATCAATGCCCTTGTGCTGATTATAACATTTCACCACTAACCTAGCCTCGTAGGCTTGTACCTTACCTTCTGCATTTATCTTCTTTTGAAGATTCATTTGTAGCCTATGGGTCAAACCTCAGGTGACTGTTCAACTAGTTCCTATACTAGATTGAAGTACATCGAGTCCATTTCAGATATTACGACTTCCAGCCACTTTTCTTGTCGATGTCTAACATCGCTGCGGTATAGGTCTTAGGTTCGTTGTCGTTCGAATCTACTTTATCATCTTGGTTTTCAATCATTAGATTTAGTTTTCAGGTGGATGACAATCCTTCGAGACCTATTGAGTTAGTTTTTCACTTGTTTAGGCTATTTATTCTAGACGTGAGAAAGTTCCTTTGCATCGAGTGTTTCAACAGTTAGCATATTCTCATGAATTTGTGAAGATAATGCAATTATTATATCATCTTGTTTCAATGCATCTCATTGCCTTAAGGTGACCCTCTAGGAGTCTCTCTAAGGGTATCTTCAAGAGTTATTTCCCTTCCCAGAATCCCAATAGAGAAATATATATTTGTACTATATTTCTCTACAATAGAAAAATATATATTAATTATTTCATGGGCCTTAAGCCTATGAGCTTATAATTTTGTCTGCATGAATTAATTAATGATCCAACAGTAATTTATTAAAGTCCAATATTCCAATCTAGTCCATATATCTTTCATAAAGCAGGTTGTGAGTTTTGTTGCACAAATGATTAAGGATTTAATGGACAAGGTAAATATTTTTTTTATGCTTTCCGATTTATTTATTATTTCGTGTCCTATTCCTATGCTATTTCTTTTAATTTCCTTTATTATCTTATTCTTTAAATGGCAATGGGAATGGTTATATCATATCAACTGGCCATAATTGAGATATCATGGGTGGCACGTGTACCTGTTCACACCCTTCAATATTTTATTTTGGTTGTGGTATTTAGGGCATCAACATCTCAGTGTCTACCCTAAATACTATTTTCTTCAACAATCACTATTCACGTGCTTAACATATTCTCCTGCATTCCACTAAATACTATGTTCTTGAGCACTACTATTCACGTGGTCCACTTATATTTTATTATCTTTTCTTCTTATTATTATTTTTTGTTAATTATATATTCAATTAAAATGATTTAAGAATAAATAAAAATTACTAATTCTGTTAAAAATCATAAAATTACATAATTAAAATTAAAAAGTATAAAATTTAAATAAAAAGTACATAATTAAAAATAAAAAAAGTTGGCTTCTAGCTTAGGGCGTCGTTAATGCCGCCGAGAAAAGCAGGAAAAAAGAGGCGGTCGGGTTGGGGCGGGGATGGGGGGCGATCGCCATGTTTCAGTAGCGCGATTCACTGTGCCCGCAGCTGAAAGCAAGGCACAAAATTGTCATGCATTATAATTGATATCACTCAGTAACAAATGAAAACTACAAGGATCGGAACACAGAATTGAAAATAAATAACATGTTGGGGATTTGGATAAAAATAATTGGGATTATTTGGACAGATAACTTTAAATTAAAGAAACATGTGATGAAAAAACTAAGAACATGTGAAATTGTGAAGAAAATAGAGATTTAGTTTGTTTATAAAGTAGCAAAAAACGGAGAAAAAAATCAATAAGAATATGTATTTAATATATATATATATATATATAAGAATTAATAAAACTCATAATGATCAATAACAAAGTATCATGTGGCACAGTGGGATGAAGATGGTTAATTTGACCTGCAGGTTGGATGACCACCTGGGGTCATGGAAAAAGCGTGACTTTTCAATTAATTTTAATTTTATATTAAGTTACTTATAATGATGTAATTACAGTGTACTTATTGGTCGAGTTGAGATTAAGCAAACATGTTTGAACGTAATTGTACATGTCGAATACGAACGATCTAAAGCGTAAGCGTACCCGAATTCATGTTCGTTTTGTGTTCGTCGTAGGATTGTTGTCTTCCAAGTGTTACGCATAAACCGTAGA